>JASVER010000228.1:281838-341946 GCA_030449065.1 Oceanodroma leucorhoa | reverse complement strand
TATTTTGGTTTTGAATTTGGAAGTCTTACTTGTTTTACTGGTACTAGTGCAAGGATACCTCGTTTTGCCGCCTCTTTTGCAGCTTTATCTGCTAATCGATTACCTATRTTTACAGCCGTTTGACCAAATTGATGAGCTTTGCAATGCATTACCGCCACCTTCTTCGGTCTCTGCACATCTTCCAGGAGTTGGAGAATTTCCTCTTTATACTTTATAGATGTTCCTTGGGCTGACAGCAGTCCTCTTTCTTTCCATATTGCCCCATGAGCATGGATTACACCGAATGCATATTTAGAATCAGTCCAGATATTTACCCTTTTTCCTTCTGCTATTCGCAGAGCCCGCCTTAATGCCACCAATTCTGCTTTCTGTGCCGAGGTATTTGTAGGCAACGTCCCTGATTCCAATACCTTGGTGGTGGTAATGACAGCATACCTGGCCATCCCTTTTCCTTCTTGCACGAAGCTGCTCCCATCGGTGAATAATTCTAAATCAGGATGTTCCAGAGGTTCATCTCTCAGGTCCAGTCTGCTGGAATAGACTTGTTAAATGGTTAACAGGCAGTCATGTTCTAATTTCCCCGCCGGGTTTTCTGTTGCTAAAAATATTGCTGGATTAACAATTGGTGTGGTTTTCAGTTCCACATCATCTTGTTCCAGTAAAACAACCTGATATTTCAGCATTCTGCTAGGGGTTAACCAATGACCCCTCTTTTGCTGATAACAGTTGTTATCATATGTGGTGAATATACCACCATCTTTTGGCCCATGGTCAGTTTTTGAGCCTCTTGGATCAACAACACCGTTGCCACCACAGCACGCAAACATCCCAGCCATCCTTTACTCACATTATCAAGTTGTTTGGAGAAGTATCCGACTGGTCTCTTCCAGGATCCCAGCCGTTGTGCCAGCACTCCAAGAGCCAGATGTTGTCTTTCGTGCACAAACAACTCAAAAGGTTTGGTCACATCAGGTAATCCCAAAGCAGGAGCCATCATCAGTGCCTTTTTCAATTCTTTGAATGACTTTTGGCATTCAGGTGTCCAAGTCAGATACTGATCCTTGGATTCTTTCAAAGCCTTGTAAAGTGGCTTTACATAGAGTCCATAGTTCAGGATCCAAAGTCGGCACCATCCAGCCATCCCCAGAAAAGCTCTCAGTTCTTTTGGGCTACTGGGTTCAGGAATTTGAGAGATTGCTTCCTTCCTTTCATTTCCTAATTGTCTTTGTCCTTGAGATATTTCAAATCCCAAGTAGATCACTGTCTCTTTTCCTATCTGGGCCTTGGCTTTTGAAACTCTGTATCCTCCTTGGCCCAGAAAATTCAATAAACTGATAGTGGTTTCAAAGCATTTTTCTTTGCTTTGTGTTGCTATTAGAATGTCATCCACATATTGTAACGATGTGCCTTACCCTTGGTTCTGTTTTTTCCATATCTCCAATTCTTTTGCCAACTGATTTCCAAATATTGTAGGGCTATTTTTAAATCCTTGTGGAAGTACAGTCCATGTTAGCTGTGTTTTTCATCCTGTGGTGGGACTTTCCCATTCAAAAGCAAATATGCTCTGACTTTTTATATCCAGAGGTATGCAAAGGAAGGCATCCTTTAAATCCAGCACAGTAAACCATTTGTGCTCCTCTTTTAAAGAGGTCAGTAGAGTATATGGATTAGCTACTACTGGGTGCATATCTTGGACTATTTGATTTATAGCTCTTAAATCCTGAACTAGTTGATATTCCTTACCTCCAGATTTCTTTACTGGTAATATAGGAGTATTGTATTCTGATTCACATTCTACTAAAAGCCCATATTCTAAAAATTTTGTGATTAACCCCTCTAATTGTTTTCGAGCCTCCCACTTAATAGGGTATTGTTTTTTGTCTTACTGGCTTGGCTCCAGGTTTTAAAGTTACTTTTACCGGTTCTGCCAATTTAGATCGTCCCGAAACTTTACTCGCCCAAACCGAAGGAATTACTGCATTTTCCACTTTTTCTGGAATCTGTTCTTTCCTGGAGGAATCTTGCAACATAAATGCTCTTGCCTCTATAGCTTTTGATTCTTGTACTAACAATTTAATTTCCCCATTTCTGCAAGTTATTCGTGCATTTAGTTTACTTAATAGATCTCGCCCTAACAAAGGCAATGGACATTCAGGCATATAGAGAAATTGATGATTTACCCACTGTTTTCCTAATTTAAACTTCAATGGTTCTAGAAGAGGCCAGTTTTCTCTTTGCCCTGTCGCACCAACAACATTAACTGATTTATTACTAAATTTCCCTTTGCGTGTATTTAACACTGAATAAGTAGCTCCTGTATCTACCAAAAATTCTATTTCTTCATTCCTTAGCTTCAGCGTAACCAGAGGTTCAGCTAGGGTTGATTTCTCCGGTTCCCTTCATAATTCTTCACCCAGAGTCATTAATTTAACCACTCGGAGAGTTGGATCTAATTCTCTAGCTTTGGGGCATTCTCTCTGCCAATGCCCACGCTCCTTGCAAATAGCACATTGGTCTTCTGCCAATCGGGGATTTACCTTCCTCTACCTCTTTTATTACTCTCAGTTAAAATCGCCAGTAATTTTCCATCCCTCCATGCTTGCCTCAGTTCTTTTTCTTTTTCTCTGTTATTATATACGGCCCAGGCAATTTCAAGCATTTTACCCAAATCTCTAGATTCAGGTCCTTCCAATTTCTGGAGTTTCTTTCTAATGTCTGGGGCCGATTGACCCATAAATATAGAGGCCAATTGTATCGCTTCCTCTGGTTTATCTGGATCCAAATTAGTATATTTTCTAGCAGTCACCTTCAGTCTTTCCATAAAGGCTGAAGGGGACTCCTTTGGTTCTTGCCTTGCTTCATATATTTTTGACCAATTCATTGCCTTTGGCATTGCATGTCTCACACCATATAAAATCCACCTCTGATATCTATTCARCATCCCTCTGGGTCCCWGTTGAYTRGGGTCCYATTCAGGGTTCACGGATGGAAAATTCTGGTCCACTGTTCCCTGTAAACCCCCATTGGCATGTGCTCCTTCTACCTGCTTTCTAGCAGTATTTAACACCATTTTCTTATCAGTGTCATCAAGTANCTTCTACCTGCTTTCTAGCAGTATTTAACACCATTTTCTTATCAGTGTCATCAAGTAAAGTATCCMATATTACTTGTAAATCATTCCAATCTGGATCCTGAGTTCTACTTATTGTTTCAATTACTTTAGCTACTCTTTCAGGATCCTCCTGATAGTTACCCGCAGTCTCTTTCCATGATCTTAACTCAGTAATTGAAAAAGGAACTTTCACCAACACTGGACCTTCATTCCCCACTGCTTCCCGGAGAGGGGCTTGGAGGGAAGTTGGTCTCGCTTCTCCCCTTCTTCCCCGTGTTCTTCCTGAAATTGGGCTAAATCCCCCTGCTTCCCCTTCCATCGGAGGAGCAGGAAGATTATAATTTTCCAAATTTTGAATCTCTCCTCCCCCCTCCCATCTTTGGTGAGGAGCAACCATTAATTCAACATCCTCCTCCTCAGTTCCATTGTCCAAGCAATTTTTATTTTTTTTTTTCTAGTATTACTATTCAAATTTTTATCACTTTTCCCTTTCTCTAATACCATCATAGATTTATAGAATTGTATTCCACACAGTCTTTGCCATTCTGGATGATTTCGCAGTGCAAAGAACAAATCAACATATGCCATTTCATCCCATTTACTTTCCCTTTTACAAAACAACATTAATTGTAAGATGGTATTATATTGTAATGTTCCATTTTCTGGCCATTTTTCCCCATCATCCAATTTATACATTGGCCACCAATGATTGCAATATTCAATTARTTGTWTCYGAGTCAAAGGATCACCCCCCAAATCTTTCCAGTGTTTCAGAATACATCCCAAAGGTGTTCTCTGTGGGACAGGTTTCTTACTCGGAAAAGTACCCATCTACCCCAGACTAGTGGTTGTGATTGCGCACTATCACCAGACACTAGTCAGAGGGACCCCAACCCCTGTTGAAGCTCCCTCTGGGGTCTCTAACCCCTTGGGGACTCTAACCCCTTCTTCACCCGGGTCTGTAGCCCAACCCTGCGAAGCTTTCACCGTGACTTATGGGCAGGTGTTATTAATGGGGACTCTAACCCCAGCGGGGACTCTAACCCCTTCCTAGGTACCTCTCAGTCCAACCCTGCGAAGCTTTCGCCGCGTCTTACGAGCAGACAGCAGGGACTCTATAACCCCTTTTTCTCTGGGGACTCTAACCCCTTTTTCTTAGAGAAAAAGAATGCCTTTTTACCTTTTCCAGGGGACTTGCTCTGAATTCTTCGGTCCGGGGATCAGAGGTTCTCCCCAAGAATCCCTCGGTGCCGGCTGGAGGTCCCGTGATCCCACGGATCCTTCGAGATTCACAAGCGGGGTCCCATCTGGGTCGCCAAAACTGTCACCGAAATCGGGAATAAACCTCGTAACACCAATGTAGTGTTAAAAGGCAGGCATTCTTTATTGGCAGTGCTGGGAACATGGGGGATCGCTCCACCACAACGTGTTCAGTTTGCTGCAACTTTCATCACAAACTTATACAGTAGAATCTTGCATATACATGACATTACATCACACACTTATGCATATGCGTAGCTTGTCCCCGCTTCACATTAAAATGAGCTCTCCTCCCACTTGCGCCTGCGCRTTGTTTCTTGGTAGTGGTCGTYAGGRGTCGTGGGGATGAAGGCTAGTGGTTCCTCTTTGTCACCGCTRGTAACCTTTTGTKCTTGCGCAGACTCAGTTATTCCTTGGCTTTTATCCGAACCGAAGGGTTCGTTTCAACTGGTTTCTTAAGGCATCAGTTGTTTTCCAGAATAGTTCATTAATCATCTTCTAATAATTAACAAAGCATCGGTCCTGTAAGTTCTTAGTTCTCATCAGGAACATTGGGGACCAGTCTTTGTTTTGTAAGTACCGAACACCCACTACTGCCCAACAACTATAATCATGACCCAAAACCCCAAAATCCAAACACAATTATTCAATTCTAAGAACATTCACTTCTATCAGTAAGTAATCCTATATGATCATTGAACTACGACTGGTTTTTAACCCAGCCCTGGCCTGGGACCTTACAGGGGACTGTAAAGTGTAGCAGCATCATAGTTTTAATCATTTTGTAGCCTGCAACAAAAGCTCTGCATGGCCAAAGTGCATAGACTAGAGTGCAGAGGCCTTATTATGGCACAGCAGCAGTTTTTATAACTTCAATTTAATGGCATCGTTGCCAGTCAATTCAAGGTGTTATAGCATACAAAAAAAGCTGAAGCTCCAAAAGACTATTTTCTAGTTCTGGTGGCACTAACAATGAAATTGGGTAATATTTCCATTTTAATGGAAATCTTTCCTTTATTAGTGGAAGTCTGTGTTTTCACCACAATAATAAACTTAGAATACTGATGATTAACTCTTTTTCATTTTATGTACAGCAGAGAGTGGAAAAAAATAACAGATTCCTATATTTTAATAGTATCAGTCTAAGGCTTTCCTCCTCAGACTTGTGCAGTGAAATGATTATGAATGATATATAAAAATGCCTCCTTTATATTTTACGTACTGTGGAAGGTGGATACATAATCTGAAACTTAAAGTTTGACAAAACTTATGGCCGAAACTGAGAACTTCCTATTACTTCTGCTTTCTTGACTCCTGTCAAGAGCTTGTCAAGACCTATGTCAAAGCACTTAATGGTTTTGAAATTATTTGCATGTTCTCTTTCTT
Organism: Oceanodroma leucorhoa; assembly: GCA_030449065.1. Taxonomy (NCBI): domain Eukaryota; kingdom Metazoa; phylum Chordata; class Aves; order Procellariiformes; genus Oceanodroma; species Oceanodroma leucorhoa. The sequence goes on along the minus strand of JASVER010000228.1, from coordinate 336,188 downwards.
TTTAGCTGGGTTAGCTAACAGAGATCAACACATATTTAGAATTCCACATATCTACATTTAACCAGAGTTTTCAACTATTTAAAAAAAAAAAAGATGTTTTGTGAAGTATTTCAGTGAGCAGGAAGGCCTTGATCAAGTGAATCCTATCGCCATCTGTAGGGGAAGCTCTTTTTTTTTTTTTTAATAACATGACACCTCCTTTTTCTATCTAACTGTTACTGTTTCTGATTTAAGATTCAGGAAGAAGAGCTGTGTTGGAAGGTTTATTGTTTTAGTTGTTAATGACCACTATTCACTAATCAAAACTTGCCACACATTCTGTGAGTAGTGTTATTGAGAAGGACCACTGGAGTGGCACTCCAGTGATATACAGTTTGTTTTGATAAGGTCCATTATCACCTGCTTTTCTCTTGTGGATTGGTAGATCTGCTTTATTCATTCTGTCAATTATCTTAAATTGAATGATCTTCTGCAACAGGGAAGAGTTACAGCCCGTTCCCCCTCCTCTTACTTCTTTCAATTTGGAATACCTCTATACTGTTTTTTGTATCAATATACTTAGTGGCTAGGAATCCTTTTTCCTGGGCCGACCTCTTCAGTTAAAAAGCAAAATGAAGCATATTTCTTGTTCCAGAGATCTTAGTCTCAGCTCATTCCTCAAATCTTTTGGAGGTAAAGGAGAGTTGAATGTAAAGGAATGCTAATTCTTCCAACGGGGAACTGAAGGATAGGGAAATTAAATGGTTTATTTAAAATAGTTGAGAGAGAGAAYGAAACCCTGTCTTTCCAATCTCCGTTTTAGTACTGCAACCACTGACCCATCCTTTCTCTTGTTGCATGCTGTCATATCAACAAAGTCTAATTAGTAATTTTCTCACTCAGTCTGGTTCTCCAAATGTTAGTAAGTAGAAGAGTAGTATAAGGTAGTTTATATCTTAAATTTGGGCTATGAATCATTGAAAGACAGAATCTTTACATTTGAAAGCTTTCTCTATGATGGAGTTGGAGAGCCTAATCACCACCTTAACATAACTGTTAATTGAGTGGCAGATCCAATTAATTAGGCTAAAATGGACAGTTTATAATGTAAAGAGCACTTGTTAATTTCTATGTTGTCCTTCACTTGATCAGGGACTGGAAAGAAAAATTTAAAAATATCAGAACAGAATATATTTTAAAAATCTATTTGATGAATTGAAAGTAAAAATCAACAGGACACATGCAAAAGCTCTTTTGAGGATTTTAGTTTGTATTTCACATCAAAGAAATGCAGTATGTCAGTAGAGCTTTGAATAGTCATCCAAACTGATTTTTTTAGAAATCTTTGGATGGTTACCTATTGCTGCTACATGTCTCAGTCAGGAATATACCTATTTTTAAAAGCATCATATGTACCTTTCACAAAACCTTTCAGGCAGCACTTACTTTCTATCATCCACTGTTGAACTGAAAAGCATATTTTGAGACATAGCTGTACGTAGTTATGCTTTTTACAGAACTGGCAAGAACAAAATTTATTATTATAATTTTCAACGGTGTAGAGTTCTCTACATAGCTCTTCTAGAGTCCTCTATTATTTAGCTTTTTATACAGCTCAGTCACTTTCTGCACAGGCATACTTCACTGAAGTTTTGATTCAGCACTTAACACATTGTTAAAGCCAGTTGAATCAGAACTCAGAATTTTAGTCTCATGGCATAATTTTCTCTTTGGGAATGTTATGAATCCAGGATGGTAGAACATTATCTAACAAGAATTTTTAGTTCATAGAGACTTTTAAAATGCGCTTTTTCAGCAGTGGACAAATAAGCTTTGTAGGTTTTCTGAACTTTTACCTCTTGCATGCACTTTGCGTATACCATAATGCTTTTATTTTTGCATATATTGGTTGCTTTTAGTTTGTCCATGTGACTAGTTGAGTAACCTTTTTTTCTCTTTATACTTGCTGGTTATTGCATTTTTTAAAATATAGATAATCAATTGACTGTGTAGTGCTAAACTAGAAAAGACTCCTCAGACTTAAATCTATAATCACTGGAATTTACTGTAACCCCTCAGAACACTTCAGAATTTCCATTTTCCACTCAACAGTGATTTCCCCAATGACTTTTTACCTTTAATTTATACTAGATACTGATAAGATATTAGACACCAGTCTGCAACTGACTGTGCATTTGGGTGGATTGCTTAACCACGAGATTTCCACCAAAATTCTGCCTCTGTGTCATGTGGAAACAGCTGAAAGACTGTGGTCTAAAAGCTTAAAGGTACAGGGCAAAACCTAATCCTGTCAAATCACTTTTATGCTTAAGAATAATATGAGACATTTGAGAATTCTATGCAAGTAAGAGGTACTAAATGGGTAAAAATCATCAAGGCTAGAAAAGCCAACTATTCATGCATGAATGCAACTAGATTTTCAAAGTCTTTAAGAGTGAAAATTTATTTATTGACTTCTTAAAGGAACACAAATATGCTTCTACTCACACTTTGCCTTTTGTTTACATTCTAACATTTCAGCTATCAAGACTGTGCTGGAAATGCTCCACATATTTGAAGAGCAAAGAAAAATAAATCAATAGCTCAATCTCTTATCTCTATTCTATGTAACAAGGAGACAAAATGGCTCACCAGCCTTAAAACTACCATGTAGAAAAGGCTAAAAACACTTCATAGTTGATTGCTGTTCTGGGGCAGCACAAAATATAGGTCACAGTCTTCTAAAGGTTAGAGTTTTATTTTTGGGAAGACTGTTCTAGAAATTAAAGGTCTTTGCCATTTAAACTTGGAAAGCTTACCTAGTTCTAATAGCATGCTAGTGAAGTTTGAGTTTACTCTGTGATACATTCACTTCTCAGGAAATTTCAGAATTCTGCATGGTTGGGTTTACCCAACATCATTTTAGTGGTTTGAAAAGATACCTTCCTTCAATGTCAGTCTGTTCAGGAGAGGAATCTGATTTGCATAATGGAAGAGGCAGTGCTCTGCACTGCTTCCACTTCATTTTGTTTCAGGAATTTGAAATTATGTAGTGTAAACGCCTGCACAGAGAAAGATTTATTTTACAATGGTGTTGCAAAATCACCAGATTTGATTAAAATGGAGAATTGAATAGAGGAGTTATGTTTGAATTTTGTAACTTTAGGAACCATATTAGTTAGTCATTATATTTGTTAAGTTTAATGCTTTGCTAGCTGTAGCGTGCGTTCAGTGCTTCTCAGATATTCACAAGGCTAGTTTCTGATGTTCCTGATAAGAACTAAGAACTTGCAGGACTGATGCTTTGTTAGTTATTGGAAAGATTGATGAGCTATTGTGGAAAACAACTGATGCCTTAAGAAACCAGTTGAAACGAACCCTTCGGTTCGGATAAAAGCCAAGGAATAACTGAGTCTGCGCAAGAACAAAAGGTTACTAGCGGTGACRAAGAGGAACCRCTAGCCTTCATCCCCACGAYCCCCCCGACGACCACTACCAAGAAACAACGCGCAGGCGCAAGTGGGAGGAGAGCTCATTTTAATGTGAAGCAGGGGCAAGCTATGCATATGCATCAGCGTGTGATGTAATGTCATGTATATGCAAGATTTTACTGTATAAATTTGTGATGAAAGTTGCAGCAAACTGAACACGCTGTGGTGGAGCGATCCCCCGTGTTCCCAGCGCTGCCAATAAAGAATGCCTGCCTTTTAACACTAYATTGGTGTTACGAGGTTTATTCCCGATTTCGGTGACAATGGAGATAAGCTCTGAGGTTCCTTTCATTGTATAGATGATAGACTTCTTATTTGGCATAGGGAGCAAGATACTTGCACTCCATCTCTCAAAATGGTCAGTAACTGTGTTCCTCACTTGCTGGGGCACCCCTGATTTCTCTTGGGTAAATATTGAGTATTCAGCTGCTACTGAGGTCAACAGGAGATATATTCTAATTAGGAAGCCATGAAGTGACTTGCAATTTTCAGTACTCTGACACAGAAACATCAAAGCATCTTAAATCTGGGACTTTTTGAACTTCATTTTTTTCTTTACCTTTGCTTATCATCATGAAATGGAGACAGTAAAACCCATTTTAACTCTGAGAGAGGTGTTGAAACTTCATTTGGATTACATTTGGATGTAGGAGCAACAATTCTGTGGTTTTCCTTGAGGGTCTTTCTTTTGAGTTTCTGTAAGAGCATGGGCTGGAGCATAGCTGGTGAAATAGCTCATAAAAGATAGATACATAAATGGAAACTGTTACGAGAAATACCAGGCTGGAAATGACAACTCAAAGGAGTTGAGGTTGCCTCAGTTCTGTGCCCACTGGTCCAATCAGCAGCAAGACTGAAAATCTATTGCCAGTATGCACATTCATACACAAAGTACACATATACAGCTGTATTGGGTTTACTTGGCAAGGTTTTGGTAGCAGGGGGGCTGCTGGAGTGGTTTCTGTCAGAGGATGCCAGAAGCTTCTCCCATGTCAGATAGAAGCAGTTCCAGGTGGCTCCAAGATGGACTCGCTGCTGGCCAAAGCTGAGCCAATCAGCAACAGTGATAGCACCTCTGTGATAACATATTTAAGAAGGGAAAAAAACTGCTACATAACAGCAGCTGGGAAGGAGTGAGGGTATGTTAGAGAAACAACTATGCAGACACCAAGGTCAGTGAAGGAGGGGAAGGAGGTGCTCCAGATCATGGTCAGTGAAGAAGGAGGGCAGAAGGTGCTCTGCCAGAGTGGAGATTCCCCTGCAGCCTGTGGTGAAGACCATGGTGATGCAGGTTGTCCTCCTGCAGCCCATGGAGATGCACGGTGCAGCAGATATCCACCCTGCAGCCTGTGGAGGCCCCCACTCCAGAGCAGATGGAGGTGCTCCGAACGAGGCTGTGACCTCATGGAGAGCCCGTACTGGAGCAGGTATTCTGGCAGGACCTGTGGCCCTGTGGAGAGGGTCTCACACTGGTGCATGTCTTCTGCCAGGACTTGTGGTCCCGCAGGGGTCCCACACTGGAGCAGTCCATTCCTGAAGTACTGCACCCTGTGGAAAGGACCCATGCTAAAGCAGTTCATGAAGGACTGTCTCCCATAGGTGAGACCTCACGCTGGAGCAGGGGAAGAGCATGAGGAGGGAGGATTGGCAGAGACAACGTGTGGTGAACTGACTGCAACCCCCATTCCCAGTCCCCCAGCACTGCTAGAGGGGAGGAGGTAGAGAAGTCCAGGGTGAAGTTGAGCCCAGGAAGAAGGGAGGGGTGGGGGGAAGGTGTTTCAAGATTTGTTTTTATTTCTCATTATCCTAGTCTGACTTTTGATTGGCAATAAATTAACTTAATTTCCCCAACTCCAGTTTGTTTTGCCCATGACGGTAACTGGTGAGTGATATCCCTGTCCTTATCTTGTCCCATGAGCCTTTCATCATATTTTCTCTCCCCTGTCCAGTTGAGGAGGGGCAGTGACTTAGTGGCTTGGTGGGCACCTGGTGGCTAGCCATAACACCACGTATACATATGTCCAGCCACACAGATAAGACACACAGACCGTGCACACACAAATACAGACAGCATCAGTGGCCTCTTTCTGTTCCCCTCTCTGGCTGACCAGGATGGAGGTTCACCAGTGAGAAAATATATATATGTATATACACACACACACACATATCTATGATGTGGACCACTGCAGCAGCTGGACTATGACACTCAGTCTGCCCTGCTGGGCCCTGGATCCCGGTCTTTCCAGTAGCCCTGAGGCATGCACACAGACGCACAGACACACACACAGAGCACTGGCTGAGAGTCTCCTGATCCCCTAATAAGCAATCCACCCATGGTCTCACACTTAGAGACATACATACACCAGCAGATCTCACCCCTGGGGACCCTCAGATCCTGCAGTCTCTCCGGCAGCTGACTGGGACTCCTCTGTTGTCCCCAGTAGCCAACTCTTCCTGTTGTCTCACCCTTAGAGACATGAACACACACCTGGCTCCTGGACCGCTCCACCTACTCGCTTGCTAGTCCAGCTTGATCTTTGCTAGTGCTTTTTACACACAAATGGCACTGTTTATCCCTGTTTTTCCACTGTTGTTCCTCCCCAAATCGCCTACATCCATCCCTTTCCCTGCTTTTGGTTCAGCCTCTAAACATCCCATTATAAGTTGAGTGCAGTCCCAGAATGCTCTTCCCCTGCATCCCGTAATGTCTGCCATAAGCCTAGGCAGCAACCCTACTCAGTCTGAAAGGTGCTCTGGGGTTGACTCTTCTTGATGAATTTCATGCCTGAACATGGGGTTGAGGCTCTCCTGGGAGACCTCTGGGAGAGGCCTGTACTGGGTGTCCCTTCTGAGCCCTTCATTTGGGTTCCTGCTTACCTTTGGTCCTTGTACTTCTCTGGACTTGTGGAGATGAGCTGTGATGGACTTAATGGGTCCTGTGATGGGCCTGGGAGAAGCCAGGGCAGGGTGTTATTGGGCTCCCCCACCTACCATTGTCTCTCTCTGTTCCTTTGTGGGTGTGCGGATGAACTTTTTATCAAACAACCTAACGGAAAACCTAACAGATTAACTGAGTTGTTATCTGCATGTTACTGTCAGTAATGCCTTCTGTCTGATGCTCAGTAGTAATTTATAATATAGTCCTTTTTTTAATAAACATAACAGTGTATACATTAATCCTTCATTAACTGTTCAGAAGTAGAAATTTTTGTTTAGCATGACCTGTTACTGAATACTCTTAGTGACATGAGTTACTCCTCAATAACAACCTTCTGTTGATACTACAGGTGAATAGGCTAAGGTGTTTTAAATATGTCTCTTCTTCTTTTCTTGCAAAGCCCACATATACTGCCAAAGAACTCTCCTCCTATGTATACACATTCCTTGATCCTACAGTAGATACTGCCCAGCACTCCACTGCATGGTATGCAGGAATTCCTTTAAAAGAGTTTCAGGATTTCTTTATTTTTTTCTTTCTCAAAAATACATTTAGTCTTTGAGCTTCTCCGTAATTTCCTGTTGAATCTTCCTTCATCACCACCTTGGCATTGTACTCTTCTATTGCAGTTCTTTACCATTAATCTTGGGAAAGTTAAGTAAAAATCCTCTTCAAATCTTTCAGGCCTTTTCTGTATAATAGGAAAAAAAAAATAAAGGCACTATGAAATCCTTGGCAACTAACCTTTAGAGAAAACTTTTTTAAATCTTAAAAAAGATTTCTTTCAGTCTGGCCTGACCTTACTTTGGTTTTGTGACAGATGAAAATGAGATTTTGGTAGAATAATGCAAGAAGGTACATCGTTCTGCTCAGGATAAGTATTAAGAGTATGTTGCAGACAAAGAAGAAATGGTGAATGAGGATGGGCAACTTTATGGTTGATGAATGAAACTTTTGAAACTGCTGTTTCTCAGAAATTTGGGATGTTTGTAGGATCACAGAATAATTCATGCTGGAAAGGCCCTCAGGAGTTCTCTAGTTCAACCCCTTCTCACAGCAAGGTCAGCTATGAGCTCAGACCAGGATGCTCAGGGCTTTGTCTGCTCAGGGCTTTGTCTGGTCAGGTCTTGAGAACCTCCAAGAAAGGAGAAAGATGGCACCACCTCCCTGGATAACCACTGCTGGGCTGTCCTCATGGGTGAAAAAAAATATTTTTCCTTCTGTTCATTTGGAACCACACTTGATTCAGTTTATGTTGATTGTCCCTCATTCTCCTGCTATGCACTGCTGTGAAAAACCTGGCTATATCTTTTCAGTAACCAGTTCATGGGCACTGACATTTCCAAAGCTGTCTGTTCTCCAGGCTGAATAAGGCCAGCTGTCTGTCTCAACTCATGGGCAAGTGCTCCAGCCCCAAACCATCTCATTGGCCCTCCACTGAACTTGCTCCAGTTTATCAGGAGGGGATGGTTTTAAGGTACCTCCTTGTATTCTTTGTCCTTTGGCTCAGTCTAGTTCACACGAAATTTGGAAAAGTATGTGTTTTTTTGCTGCACTTCGTGGTCTACAATTCATTGCATCTATTCTAATAATGAGACTACAGGGATTATGGACATCTACTTTGCTGACTACCTGTTACACTGCAGGCTTGGAGAAGGGCTGTGTGGTGCCACTACAGACTCAACGCTAGTAGGGAATTCCCTCCATTGTGGAAGATGAGGGAAGCATGAATAGCATGGCTGTTTGCAGCTTTGCAACACAAATTGTGATGTTCCAACCATTGTGCTCTCCTCACAATGCTGTTTGGGAAGAAAAAGGAACAGGTATTATTTTCTTCTCATGTTCTCACAAATCTGGTGATCATAGTCATATAGAGGACAGGCCTCTCCACAGTGAGGCAGAAAAGATCAGTCTATGCCTTTTTGATCTTTAACCTTATAGCAGTGTTTGCAAAATAATGTTTTTCCCCTCTTCCTGAAGTCTCAACTAAGGTTGTGTATTTCAGTGGTGGTGCTCTCAGTGTTGAGGTAAATTACTTCTGTTCTTCAGAGGAGTGAGCTTGTCAACTCTTTGTATAGACCACTGAGTATTTGGTAACATGGTTTTCAGCCTTCCCTTAACATATAAACTTTTTAGTCTCATTATCATTTCTTATGTCATATATAGTAGCATTTCACCTTTTCAGCAATTTTTATGTCTGTTAGCTCTTTTGGGAGTAAATTTGGAATGCATTTAACAGGCTTTTTCTAGGCCTGTTTATCATTTACAGGCATTCAAGCTGAACTGAATCTTAAGAAGTGTGACTGCTAAGGGCAATAGCTGGAGGTACATGCTAGAAATACTTCCAAAAAATCTGAGACAAATTATTTCATTGAAAATTCAGACAGCATTGCAGGCTCACTGAAAGACAATTAATTTTCAGCTGTACCTAATTGTGGGTATACCACAGGCAATTTCTTAGAAAATAGGTGAAAGTTGACTGAGTTGCGTTATATTTTGAAGCTTACTCAAACTTGAAAGTCAAAGCAAATCATAGAGGACAAGTCCACATGAGAGAAATGTTGATAGGCATCCTGCCAGAATGGTTTCACAAAAATACAGCTGAAGTTACCAGTCATTCGTGAACTGTTACAATTGTCTGTTGCTTTGTATACCTAGCCATGAAAACTAGTTACGTATTGGAACTTTGTGATTAAAAAGTGAATTTAGTAAGAGAATGTAAAGATGTATCAGTTGATTTAAATATTACCAGTGATTCTTTTCCTGGCTGATGCACTGCACTGATGCATAAAAACAAGCCAGCAATCAATGCTTTTAGGATCAACTGTAATAAAATAATGAATTTTGGAAGACAATCTCAAATGGACTTTAATGTTTGAATCATACATGGACAAAAAGAGTTACAACTCATGAATGGAGATACTGGAAGTGAAGGTTTATTGCAAATTAAAATATAGGAAAACATAATAGGGAAGGATTAGACTAGGAGAAGAAAGAGAGACAGAGAGAGGTGAAGTGTTTTGTCCAGAACTGCTGAATATTCTAATGATGAACCCAGAAATAAAATGCAGCTCCAAAAAAACCCACCTAGCTCCAAAGCTAATTCATCAAGCTAACAATCTGGCACTGTCATACAAAAGGCTGTGATGCTTAGTATTATGCCCTTCCTTAATCTATTAACCAAAGAAAAAAGTGACAGAATGCTTAGATTCAATAATTCAATAGTTTTACTATTGTTGTTTTCCATTTTGTCAGGATTTTCAAAGATGTGTTTGTCATCTTACACACTCTTTCTCCTTGAAGGAAGAACTATTACTTTCTGCTTGCAACTTTTCATGTTAATGGAGCTAGTTAACTCTATTTGATCAAATAATAATATTTCTAAGACTGTTAATAGAGTTCTTCATGGTTGTTTGAGATGGGTAAAAAGGGACTTTTGGGGGCCCATTGCTGTCACTGTTTGCATATTTTCTCATACTGTCACGTGAACTGCAGTCATAAGCCTTTGTTTCAACATTTTGCCTTAACTACAAAAGTCCTTTAGTTGTCTCTCAGACATGAGTCTTTATTATTGCTTTACAATAGCTTGTGACTTAGGTTTTTTCAAAAGCATTGTTTAATACTGCCCAAGAGCTCAAGCTGTATTTCAGGTTTTCTTGGAACTGCTTGATGTATATAGATAATTTGGTGTTCTTCAGTTTTCTTCTTTTGTCTGGTTCATTGAATTGGACCATTATAGCAAGAGGTTTGCTGAAATCGTTGCTCACTGTCAAGCCTTTATGTTGGTCATTAGATGCCAGTCATTCTAATGAAAACAGGCATGAATGGCTTGACTTGGCTGCAACCTTTTGGTGTTTGGTTATTAAAGGTATCTTTTTCTCTTACTTTTCAATGAACTGCCTCATCTCACCACAAAAACCCAAACACACACAGACACACAAAGCTCCAACCAGGCATCTGAAGATGAAATCAGCAGTAGTGTGTAGTAGATAGGAACACTGTGACTCTTGACCTTTTCTGTGGCTGCTGAAAAGTTTCATGGCAGATGGAATATTAAGTAACATGAATGACACTGAGAGCTACCGCATTTGGGACAGTACTGATTGTTAGCATTTTGCTTGCTCTGCAATTGCAAGACTGAATAAAATACCCCAGTGTGTTCCAGCTACCACAGTCAATGCCTATTCACAATAGCAATGAATGCCTCTGTTTTATTTTACTTCCGTTATCGGTAGTACCTCTTTTATTTTAGTGTCATTGAAAATAATTTTTTTGTTGTTTGAATGTGAGTATTGGTATTTTATTTGACCTTACATCGACAGACCTGTACTTGCTATGTCTGTTTTCCATGCTAGCAAGCAAGTTCCTATATGGAAGTAGCACTAGCTTTGTTGAGCTAGTGCTGTATGCCTTGTGGACAGCACAGTGCTATGCTAGCAAAGGTAAGTGTCTCTTGGGTCATGGTTTGTTTCAATTGGCTTAGAATACAGGAAAAGCAAAAGTAGGCCTGGCTGAATGTGTCTGTGTAGGTGTGCTGATTCTCTGCAGTAAAGGAGAGAGGAAAACTTACATGCTAGCAAGCAATAAGGCCTAGGCAGAGTCTTGGAGTTGGTAAACTTTTCTAGAATAACTTTCTTTTTTTATAACTTTTAAGAGATTTTTTACATGATCTAGTTAGAACTGGCTGCTAAGTTTTGTTGAAACTGAGATTCTGTAGTGTTGATCAGTTACAGCAAAGCTCTCTGAAACTCTCCAAAGCTGAGCAAAGAAAAGTGAAAAGCTTAATGTAAGGTTGTAGTAGAAATGAACATATATAGAGATTCTCAGAGAAGGTCAATTACTGTAGACATTCTTGTGCTTAATCTACTCACTAAAATGCATCAACAAATGAATATTTATGTTTAGAAGAGCCAAAAAAACATAATGTGGAGATTATAGTAGAGTTCAGAAAAATTCAGATTTGTCAAACGTTAAGTGACTTAATATTGTCTACTGAATATAGTCAGCAGGAATAAATGATCTTCTTCCTCTTTTTATTTTGAATGGTTTCCCACAAACAGAAGTATAAATGTGGTACTGGTACTCAAACGGGAGACAGTATTTGCTCAACGACTTCCACAGAAGAAACTGTTAACTTCTGCAGAAATGTGCTATTCTCATTTACATTGTAATTCCTACAAGCCGGTTGAGTCAAAGTGACTATATGCAGTTATGATTAATTAGCTAGCAATGAATGAAGAATAATCCAGGATCTCAGTCTTTACTCTCACGTAGGAGCCTGCAGCATCTAAGCTGTTGCATTCAAGATATTTTTTGACATCCCACTGCCTTCTGATAAGAACTATACGTGTAGCAAGCAAGGTAAAACAAAATAGCACGATACCCAAAAACATAGGGCTAATCTTTTCTGTGCTGCGAATTACTTTAGTCTACCTTTCATGTCCAGCATTTCTGTCAAGGTAAACTTACTTTTGATAGTTCTAGATATGACCCTTGGTCTCTGATATAATATTCACAACCTAAACATTTCTAGTATGTAGCCAAAGAGTGCTTTTATTCCTGACTTTTTCTGTAGAATACAAATAAAATCACATTTTGGCAGTGATGTGATGAGATTGAGATAAGCAAAAACTAAAACCAAATGTAATTCAAAGCATACATAATACACTTGTTATGAGATGTCTAATGCCTCAACGATTTTCTTTTTTGAAGATGACTAACAATTAGGCCTTGCGACATCCCGGTAAGTTGTTACAACAGCGGTGTCAGGATGCTTCATCTGGCATTTCTTTTGGCAACTGGCAACTCATTTTAACTGAGATTTTTTGTAAGCTCTACGGAAAACAGTTGTGGCATTACCATATCATATAGGTGGTTCCTGCCTTGGTTTTGAGACTGATGCCTGTGTTGGAGTTCTGTTATTTCTCACAGTACCTTCTGGATTACCAGGATGTTCAAGAGAATGTTGCTCAAAACTGTTTTAGTACATTGTGCTCACCACCCCTGACAGCATTTTTTTGGGTATGGTGCAGCAGTTGCTCTTGAGCAATTATTCATATATTTTGGGAAGAATCATCAGTCTGTTTTGCTGTGATGGTATTGCACGTATGCTGATCCATTATAAGCTTGCTGTCAGTGATACCACAGTAAGCATACAAAAGAGAGGTGGTACTGAGAAATAGAATTGAGTGAATGATTTGTACAAGTGGGTGGTGAAGGATATAGGTCCTTCAGCCAAAGTATCTCTCTTGCATCATCCAGAAACTGTTCAGCTGTCATGCCAGAAATGTCCCATGTTTTTTCAGTTGCCGTGGCAAAGAGACATGAGATAATACAATTGACCAAATATTGCACAGTGGTGCCAACACATCAGTTAGAGCCGTAAGTTTTATATTCAAGATTTAATATATTGTGTTAAGCATTTGATAAGGGTAATTTTTATTCTGGCCTTGGTAGCCATTTACACAGTTATTTTCACCATTTTTTTGGAAAGCTGTGACTCTAACTAGGACAGTTTTCCCTCTGTATTTTTATTTGTCCAGTTTTCTTCCTTTTGCAATTTAACACTGGTGGTGGTGTTAGCTTTCTTGTTGTACAGCTGCATATAAAGGGTCTGTCTTTTGCACATTTTTTTTTTTAACACAATTTCCCTTCTCTGTTTTAAGGGATATCACTACACTAAATAGTACTTTGTACAGTTAACAAAAATAAAGTTCTTTAAGAAACCTACTATAATGTTTTTTCTATGAAAGCAGAGGACTAAATATGAAACCTGTAACACAACAGTATATATTGTAATGACATTTGTTGGTGTCACTGGTGTTCATTGGTGACACTACTTCACTTTAATGGAACATATTGGTAGGCAAAACTATGGTGGCAATGAAAGTAAACATAGGTCATGCATCTTTTTTTCTCAGTCTCTAGAGAGGAACAGATTTTTATTATTTAAGGGTTTATAGAATTGCAAAGAGACAATTATGCAAGAAGAATTCTTTATCTTGTTATATGTCTATCCTTTTTTTCCTTCTCTGTCTTGCTATTGGGTTTACTATTGCTAGTCACCTGGGTTTCCCATGAGATGCCCCATGGGTGCCTTTCTCTGTATACATAGCATTTGTACTGTAGATAGTAAATACAGCTTGTGTGGGCACTTGTACTGTGCAAGTAAACCATCCATCTGCTCTCATCAGGTAATTCAAGACAATTTCATAGGATCTGATAGAGAACACTGATATCAGGAAGTATCTCTCATGTTGTTCTGATGTATTATTCACTGAATTCTGAGAAACAGGTTCACAAAATTCTTGAAGTAAAAACTAACCCCCTTATATCTTTTGTTGGCAGTTGCTCTYTGTTAGATCAGTGAAATATAAACCAAAAGATTCTTCCTGAATTCCTAAGTGACAATAGCAAAATGATGCTATTGTAAAATATATTGACTTTTTGTGTGACATAAATTTTTTATTTTTTTGCTTTCCCTATTTTTTTCTCCCTGCTATTTCTGGCTTTCTGGACTACTGCCAGAAAGCACTAACTGTGTACTAACTGTGTAAAACAACTTTGAAAAGGAAACTTTCACCTTTTTGTGTCTGGATAACTTACATTATTTACATTTCTTCATTCTATGGAATTTGGCTCAGATTTTGGGGTGTGTACAGATTCTGCCAGAGAAATTGTGCCAAATATGAGTGCCTGGGTTGAAAGATCTTTATAAAGTGGGGATGATTTTCATGTGGTAATCAGTCCAGTTTCCAAACACTTTAAAATCTGGACTCAACATAAAGATCATTGTTTTAATGAATACTTATCATACAGAATTTTATTAGTTTACTATCTTGTTCTCTATACAATTAAAAAGAATTTAATGGTGTCACCTGGAGCTTTGTTGAAAAAAGGAGTACTTTAATATTCAAGATATAAATTCCTGTGACTTCTGGTTTCCATATTCTGAATTTACTAGTGCAACTAATTTAGTGCCCATAAACAAATTAAAATTATGAAGAAACTTTGGCACCAAAGAAATGTTCTAAAATAAAAAATCAGTGTCTTTAGTCTGTTTAAAGCTCACACAAATCTATGTAGCTGAGAAATTTTGATTCAATCGTTTGATAAATGTGATTTCTGGAACTTTGATCTTTTCTCTGTTTTTATTCTCAAGTGCTTCTTTGGGAAGCTGTCTTCTTTCAGCAATAGTTGATGAGCCTTTTCCCCTCACCGCTTTAAGTGTGAAGTTGAACTTGCACTTTGAAATACTTCTGGAGAACTAGAAGCAGGCTGTATGTCCTTCAGTTGAATGGTTCTGGCTACATTTTTCTGGTCAAGATTGACTTTCAATTTCTGCACCCTCATTCATGTGCCATTATGATTTTCTGCACCAGTCTTTATAACCTATTGAGACACCATGCTGGGGTCTAGATCATGTATGTCTGTCCACCAGTATAAACAAACTCTTTTTTTTTGTCTAAACATATGCAAGATGCAGTTGTTTTAAAGCTTGTTAGGCACAGAAAGGTGCAGATACCTAGCTCAAAGTTTCAACCCGTTGTCTTCAACATCTTGATGACTTAATTTTTGTAGATATTGGAGAACCACCAATACTGTTAAAGTTTTCAGATCCAGAAACTGAAAAACTAGAAGAGGATAAGCAGTACAAAGTGATCTGAACTGGATCTCTAGGGCAAGGTGTGTCTAGGCAAATTTAATGTGTTTTAATATGGTCAGCTGTAAGGTCTAAGAAAAAAAGATTATAGGCTATGCTACAGCATGAGGAGAAGGCACTTGCCTTGAAGGCTATGGGCAAAGGATAAATGTGATATTTTGATTCACAAGCAGGTAACACAGTGGGTGTTTGAAGGGGCTAAAGGAAATTAACATCTTATTCAGCACTACAATACCAACTGAATAACATATTCTCCCATATAGAATCATTGTGCAGTGGGTAAAAAGTGAACTGGTAGGAAGAGGTGTATTTACATGTAGGTGTGCAGAATGGCTTAAGACTGGTATCAAGAACCCCATCTCTCAAGCTGAGCAATTTCAAGTGTATGTTAACGCTTTTTAGTAGCATTAAACCTTATTAGTTGGGTCATGTTTTGAAACATATCCTTCCACTAACATTATCTTGTAAGCTAAACTTGGGTTTTAAATAGCTGAATAACATCCATGTAACAAATAATGGTAGCTGTTTGCATGGTTAGTTTTACTTTTTTTTTTAAACAATATGTATTTATTAACAATATTTTCATAATTCATTGGAATATGTAAAAATAAGAGAGATGTTCTGTAGATTCTGTAATGAATTATTTTGGCTACTAAAGGGTCTTGTGAATGACATGTGTGTTCTACGGTCAGTCTGGCTTCATAACTAGTGCGCTGCACCGGAGAGGCTTACTTCTCGCAGATTCTAAATGATACTATGCTATGATATTTTACTGTCCAGGAGTGTTTGTTGGCATGATAGCTATGGGGCAAATGCCAACCAGATGGTATGGGGAGAACCTAGCAGAAAAGAAGCTGGACTGCTCCTGCTTAGTAGACGCCTGATCCATTATGCAAATATGTTTCTCTGCAATTCAGCAAGTGTTTGTGTATGTATGAGACTTACAGAATAAATACTATATGTGTCACACATTTGCCAAAAAAGGACTAAATTATGAAAATAAGAGAAAGGTTCTTACCAGCATAGTTTAAACAAAATAAGTTGCCAACTATAAATCTTTCAACATACTAACAATTCAAATACTGGCTATCATGCCAAGAATTTAAAAAAAAAATAGTAGTATCTATTCAGCAAAATGTTTGTATCATGTTCAATGGCAACTCTTGTCCAACCTGGATGAAATATTATTTAT
Organism: Oceanodroma leucorhoa; assembly: GCA_030449065.1. Taxonomy (NCBI): domain Eukaryota; kingdom Metazoa; phylum Chordata; class Aves; order Procellariiformes; genus Oceanodroma; species Oceanodroma leucorhoa. The sequence continues at coordinate 319,926 of JASVER010000228.1, read as the reverse complement.
TAATAAAAGTGAACGAATTGGTTATGAAACATTAAGTGTAAATGGAACAGACAGCCAGTTGTAAATGAGAAATGGTACTCCACCACAGATATTTTGGTTGAAAATGAGTCATCAGTTATCAGTATATGTCCTCTAAATCTATCCACTGTCTTCTGCCTTTTCCACTGTGTTTAAGAATAATAGATGAGGAAAATGCACCAGCAGCAAGGTTGTTGATACCAATTTTGATTTTTCTGTTGCACTTGAGAAAGACTGGAATTTCATCAAAGGTTTTGCTGTCTTCTTTTGAATGCTCTCAGAGATCTGAAACACTCCAACAGGATGAAACTGATAGAAGGCTAAGAAAATATCCAGTGGTGTATATCAGGGATATTTTAACATGTTCTTTGGATGTGACAGGGACGGGAAGCTTGAAAACTAGGTTTGAAAGTTATATTTGCTGTGTTTTATTTGAACTACTGTCCAGATGCTCAGTATCTGATGTATTTGCTGAAGGTGGGAGGTATCTTCTGTTCTTTTTAAATTTTAAAATTTTAAAAGTTTGTTGGCACCTTGTTTCTTAGTATCTAGCTGAGCTAAAATCTAAGATTGTTTCAACATTAGAAACTTAATGGGAAAACCGTGCATCTAAGAAAATAAAATAGTGGACTAGCATTTTTTTACATAAGCTATATAGAAATTACTCAAACAATTTGTATTTCAAATACATGCCTACAAAATACCACCTACTTCAACTTTTATTTTATTTATGAGGTAGATGCTTTTATTACAGTTACTTCATATGCATATATAATGTCTTGGGAGTAACCCATTTTCAAGTTAAATAATTTTTTACCATCTAAAAATAAGAGACAACATGTGTTTTGGCCAGGTTACTTAGTAATTATTAAAAATACTTCTAGCAGTTGTTGTGGTTCATCATTGCTACAATGTTTTTCACTAGGCGAAAAGTATTTTTTTTTTCTTTAGCCTCATAAAATAGCCATAATGCTATTTCTAGTAAGCTACAATATAAGTAATGAAAAATATGATTTAGGTAAGGTTTGGATTTTTTTTTAAGCTTTGAATGTGAGGGAGGTAGCAAAGTAATTGAATAGGGCAGAATAGAAGAAAGGCACCAGGTGGGTCCTGAACTACATTTTAAAGTTGATGAACACAGATTCTAAAAGATGACAAATATTTCTAGAAAATGCGATAGTGATGGGGAACCTGTATTATGTGGATTCCTTCCTAGCACGGTCTAGAACTTAAAATAAGGGTTATGTAAGCTATCTTGGAAGAAATGAATAGTTTTATGATGCTGCATTTTAAGTAAAACTTTTGCCATTCAGGTATGTCTGTAAAGCTTTGTCAGGAATAATTGGATTGATAGAAAAGTTTCCAATAGTTAAAAAGTCATACATATGGTGCAGCAAAATAATGATATGAATAGATTAGTGAACAGGAACACAGAACAAGTGATTTGCTTCTAACTCAGTCTCACAGAAGAGAAAAGGTTGAATGGAATTCTCTTGGGTTTGGTTCCCTCATGTGAAAAAGGTGAAATTCCTTTACCCTTAAAGGGAATGGATCTTTCTGAGCATAAATTAATACTATACTATTAATACCATACTTGCAAATAGAACAGTATGAGAACTGGTTTTCCTGTCTTTCAAACCTTTCACATGAATATTCTCTAGAGGCTTCTCAGTGTTATCACTGCATAAAGGGAGATAAAGGAAGGGGAACAAGGGGAAAAAGTGGATAGAGGGAATAAGGGGAGAATCTGGGAATAAGTGGTTTAAAACACCTCAGAACCTACTGATGAAGATGCAAGGTGAATGCAAGAAGAGCACAAATTCAAGGTTTTGATGTGAATTACAGGGAAATGAGAGCTAAGAAGTACCATCTCCAAAATGTGAGAGACATATCCCGTAGGTGCCACTCAGTACCACTGAGCTCTCGCTTATTTTAAGGCAACAGAAGAGCTGTCTTTTCTTTTGACATGAAATTATTTTCAACAGAAAGATTGATGAAGACCTAGATTCAAAAAAAGGGTGGAGTGAGGACAGAGTTCTTGCAGACAGATATTTTTATGGAAAGAAAATTTCCCAGAAAGTTCGAACTCATCGTGTTCTCAGAGTTGGCTGCTCCTTTCGCTGCACTGAAAGGGAACGTCTAAGCCATTCTGAAATAGCAAAACCTCATTGTAAGAGGTTAGGAGTGGAGGGAGGAGAAAGGGAAGTCCCATAGGACCAGAAAGTGATAATAAAATAGAATAGTTCAGTTGGAAGGGACCTACAACAATCACCTAGTTCAACTGCCTGACCACTTCAGGGTTGACCAGAAGTTAAAGCATGTTATTAAGGGTATTGTCCAAAGGGCTCTTAAACACTGACAGGCATGGGGCATCGACCGCCTCTCTAGGAACCCTGTTCCAGGGTTTGACCGCCCTCTCGGTAAAGAAATGTTTCCTAATATCTAGTCTGAACCTCCCCAATGCAGCTTTGGACCATTCCCACACGTCGTGGCACTGGATATCAGGGAGAAGAGCTCAGCACCTCCCTCTGCACTTCCCCTCCTCAGGAAGCTACAGAGGGCAATGAGGTTGCCCCTCAGCCTCCTTTTCTCCCAACTAGACAAACCCAGAGTCCTTAGCCGCTCCTCACAGGACATGCCTTTCAGCCCTTCCACCAGATTGGTTGCCCTCCTCTGGAAGCGTTCAAGTACCTTAACATCTGTCTTAAATTGTGGGGCCCAGAACTGCACACAACACTCAGGGTGAGGCCACACCATCGCTAAATACAGTGGGATAATTATCCTTTTTGACCAGCCAGTTATGCTGTCTTTAATGCACCCCAGAATGAGGTTTGTCCTCTTGGCTGCCAGGGCACATTGGTGACTCATGTCGAGCCTACTGTCAACCAGACAGTAGGCTCAGCCAGGAACCGTCAGCATGAATTTGTCAGGAATAAATAATTTCAGAAGAGGATACTAGATTATTTTGAAAGGGTAACAGGGCTATGGACAGGAAATTGAAATAAACCTTGCCATAAGTAAAGCTTTAGACACAGATGCACATGGCATTCTCATAAGCAAAATAAGTGAAAATGGTCCAGACTAAACTATTCTAGAAGGCTGGAGGTGCAACCAGCTTGAAAACTGTTGTTGAGTAGTTAAAGATGTTTTAATGTCAACTTTAGAGGACATACATGCAGTCCTGTCCATTATGTTTTCTTTTCCATAAATCAGCTCGTGCTTCAACTGGAAAAGAAAACTGGTTACTCAATGTAACCAGTCCTAATAGTTTTAGGCATCTAAGTTCAAAACTGTATATTTGAAAAAACGTGGTCAGCTCTGATTATTAGAGTGCTTGTGCTCCACACGTATGTCTTCATTTATATTTTTCTGCAAGCTTCCCAGACATGTTGAGCCAGGCAACTCTGCCATACCCAAAGCTGACCATAGCCTTGATTGAGCAAATGGCACTTGCATCATTCTGAAGCTTGATCAGAATGCAAGAACAAGCTGTTCCACATGCAGTGTCTTCAAGAGGGGCTTGATGCTGTAGATTTTCTTAAAGCATCAACATAGGCAGAGACAGTTAAGGCTTTGTATAAAAAGTTCCTGCTTTTCTTCCAAGAAATAGCCAATAAGGGACAAAGTCAAGTTAACCACTCTCTGTTTGAACCAATGATAAACTCTTTTTTTTTTTTTCTTTTTTTTTAAAAGCTGAAACAATAATTTGAATAAAACACAGAAATTGTTCTGGGAACAAAGAGTGCGGATCATATTTCTCTTTCTCCTCTGCCTTTCTAATGCCTGTTCTCTGTATTGCATATTTAGTCAAAGTTTCCCTGTGGGTTTGCCCCAACCAGGTGCAAGATTACCTTGGATGCCCTCCTGTCCATGTTTTTGACTGGGTTGAGATATGTCCTTAGGTACCCAGTGTATGAAATTCTAGGGTTCTGGATTCACTTGGGAAGAAGGTATTGTTAGATATTGAAATCCTTCACTGTTTCTGACTAGTGCTAGAGTGTAGTTTGGTTTTTTGTTCTCTTTCTCTTGTATTAGTAATTTTGATAGTTTTTTTTTTAATTCCAGATTTATTTTTTAGTGTGACAACAGAAATAGATACAGAATCAAATAATGCTTGCTAACAGAATGAAAAAGAAGAAAAATCAGTTTCTCCTCACTGTTGTCTGATTTATATTAGGTTTACAGTTATAAACTTAATTGCACTAACAATCATATTGAGCACTATTATTCATGAATATTATTTAAACACCTCTGAGAGGTTTCATGATTATAAAACAGTGTCTGAATAGGCTCAACTTGTCCCGCAGACCAAACTGTTCTTCACTAGTTTGTTCTCATGGTTTACCACTTGGACAATTATTGTATAAGCTGTAAATTTAATCGACGATAACTTTTCTATTTTCTTCCAGATCATTGGTAGGAATAATTTGGTGCTTATCCTTTGAATCCAAGAGAATCATGTGGAAGAACATTTGGAACAATGCTTGAATGTGCTGTTAGAGAATCTTTTTGCCGGCTTGTTTGGAGAAGAATTGATTGAAATGTATAAAGAACAGCTCTTGCAAAAGGGTGGTGGGAGTTCAAGGTGTGAATCTAGTTTTTTGGTTTTGAATCTCATGCTGGCTTAAAAAAGGTAGACTATTAACTTTGAAGACCAAAGAGTGAGAACTGTCTTATCTTTCTTTTTCTTCATGTATGAAGTAAAAATAAAATCTTACTCTCACTATCTTCAGTGATAAATCTACTGTTAATTTTGAGAATATTTTCCTTTATTTTTTGACAAGCGGCAAGCAAGAAACATTTTTCTTCCATTGATGTTACTTGTTCTAATAAATTGCTGCAGTGGCAGAACATATATGTTTAGCAAGTAATCGCATGCACATTCAGAGATTCATAAGGGATATACCTGGATATATTAATTTTTGAAAAATATGGTATTTTTACACTGATTTTGCTGTTTATGATCTTTAACCATCCAGAGTATGAGCGATGCCAATGCAATATACTTTTATTTCTGCATCTCTACTTTCCACTGTATGGCTAATCCACTTAAAAGCCATATTACTTTTATGAACTGTGATATTTAAGGCAGCATAAGTTTTGTGGTCTGAAAGTTTGTTCCAGAACCTAACAAAGTCAATGGGAGGATTTGTACTCCTGTCTTCCATGGATGTGTGATCAAAATCAGCTGGACTTGAGGAGTCAAGTGGGTCAAGGAAAGTTAAAATATTTATATGATATATTATGTATATGTATATAAAAGTAATATATAATAAATAATCATCAGCCTCTCTGTAATTTTGTAGTTGAATTAGTGTATTATTAGCTCTAGCATTACTATGTAAAAGATTAACTAGAAGTGCTGTATGTGTTTAACATTGTCTAACATGCAGGTTAAAATCTGATTGTTTGATATTCAAATCCAAGGGAGAGGTGTATTAAAACTTTAGTCACCAAAAGGCATTAGTATTTTCAACTAGGAGAGGAATATACCTATTACACTTACTCAGCTTTCTAAGAAAATCAATCAGTCTATTATTAAAGGTAAAACCACGTTATACTAGAATAGTCTTAGCAGGTTTTTATTTTATGCTATATTATTTTTTTCAAAAAGAAAATTCCAGTGGTAATATGACAACATTTGAAAGTTACGCAGTTGCTTTTTTGTTATTTCTGATGCTCTAAAATGTTGTCATAGCAGAAGATTGCAGTGTTATAGCATGGGGCTGTGACACAAAAGACATTTCATGTCATGAAGTTCACAAATAATTTTTTAAAAATTAGTCAGCTATAGAAAGGAAAGAAAAATTACTTGTCAAAGGACAAAAATTAAGGAAGAGCAGCTAACAGATAAAATGTGTCCGTGAGGAACAATAATTACCAGATTGGTAGATACACAACTTACACAGAGTGACAAAGATTGTTCATTAGGAATGAAATGCATATAAAGTTTACTTTGTTTAGACTTGAATATATTATTCTTTAAAATTCTTCATGTATTGTGGTGTGAAAAAAAGAAAAGATCTAGAAGTCTAGGCTAATTTACCTATTAATGTTTGATAAGTCATGGAAATAGAAGTTTTAATACATTTTAACAGGTTGTTGTCACTGAAGTCTACAAATGTTTGAGAAAGCATAAGGAGACAAACTCCCATCATTTGTTGTCACTGAAGTCTACAAATGTTTGAGAAAGCATAAGGAGACAAAATCCCATCATTTAAAAGGTAAGGGGCAGTTTGTGGGAAATTTCAATGTACTTTTCATGAAAGGTCGGGGGTGTGTGCTTTTCATTCTCTTCTACCTATGCGAGTCAATGACTTTCTAAAGCTATCGAATACAACGTAAGAGTTATTAGTTGGCATGTGCTTTCTCCTGTTTCCAGGAGGTGGTCCATCTCTTGTTAAAGTCAACAGGACTTTCAAATAACTGGGAACTGGACCTGATTGTTGAAAGAGGATGCAGCAGAGAGGATGTTTTATCTATAGTTGCCCTTCATCTAACATGTAACTGTGCCACATCTCCTAATAGATGAAAGTGCTAATGCTCTATAGAAGGGCTGGACTAGCTCATTGTCAATATTTCTGAAGTCAGTTCAGCTCTGCTGACTCTAAAAATGGAAAGTAAAATCTTAAAGATGAATACTATGCTCGAATTTGGACGGCAGTATTTGTAGAAGTCTTGTAGAGACTTCCTTCTGTAATAAAGTCCATAAGATGCACCGCAAAGTATGTGGGCTGTGCTGCTTGATAGAAACTGATATTGTAGAGACAGTTACAAAGATTTGTAGAATTATTTGCACTGGAAAACTTCCAGATAGAGTCTTCATATTTTTTTTATAAAGTGACTAAGAAATGCCTCTTTGAGAGACGTATATATCAGCAAATATTAGGCAAAGGTGATATTTATTTTTACCAATAAAAATAAAGCATGTAATTTATGTGCCAGCATCTAGTCTCTGCAATGTTACCATTTCCTATTAATCAAAGAGGAAAAAATCTGCTAAGTAAGACTATTTGCTGTGGAGAAAATCACTGCGCTTCTCCCTTCCACATCCCTGCTCTTTTTTATTTGTAATGTAAATCTACTTCCTTCAGTCCTATTCTATACTGGTTGAACATGCTATTGACATACACCACGATATGCACGCACAAGATTCTATTAAATTTATACATATCATTGTCCCAGTATGGTATGGAATCTGACTTTATAAGCCCTAATCTAGTGGTTGCAATTCATCGTCACACTCCTGCTTTAATTTGCACTTCAGGGAACAATGCTGAAGGGGCATATGCATGCTCTGGGAAAATGTCCAGAATCACTTTGAGCTAATTGAAGCACTCCATATGGCCTGCACTAAACAGGCTGTGCAGCTTGCCACAATGCTTTTGGGAGTGTGCCTGATAAAACTGTTGCTGGTGCTGCGGCAACTGTAGTAGGGATAACTGGGAGAGGAGACCAGGGATAAAGGTAAAAAAGATACAGCTTTTTTGCTCATGTTGGACTCTTTTGTTTCTCTTTTTTCTGGTTGTCTTTTTATTTCTTTCTCATTGCCTCACGAGCTCTTTTTCAGTGTTACTGTGTCCTTCAGCTCCTCACACATCTGTTTATTGCTATGTTGTTTTCACAGAGACTAAATTGCCTTAGCTTGCAAGTGATGATAAAATGAGTTTGCTTGCATCCAGTGGTGGTAAAACAGTAGTTAGGAGGCTCCTGCTCAGACCTCTCATGTCATAAACACTTCTCACAGCACTAATACTTCTGGGTGCAGTCAAGCACCCAGCCAGCCACTTGCTCTCTCCCTGTGCCCCTGTGGCATGGGGGAGCAAATAGGATGAACAGGAACGAGAAAGTTCCTAGGTTGAGATAGACAAGGAGATCACTTACTAATTACTGTTGCAGGCAAAACAGACTTGATTTGGGGAATTCAACTTAACTTACTGCCAATTAGTTAAAATATTTAATTACTGATTTGAGTACTGGGAAACAAAAACAAAAAGAAAAGAAACAAACATTAAAACACTCAGGGAAAACACACCCGTCCTCTTTTCCTGGACTCAGCTTCACCCCCAGGCTCAACTTCACTCCTTCAGACTCCTTCCCCCCTGCCATTATCATCACAGTTTACATGCAGTCCCTTCAGCGAGACAACAAGCAGCACAGAGGGGGTTGTGGTCAGGGTGTAGCATTTTATCCCTGCTCCTTCTTCTTCCTCATTCTTTTCCTCTGCTCTGGTATGGGTCCTCCATGGGCCGCAGTCCCTTCACGAATATTTGCTATGCCATGAAACACCTCCTCCTCTTCTGGCCTTGGTGTTCCCACCTTTGTTTTCCACTCCTTTTTATTTGTTCCCTCCTCCTTTCTATACTCCCTCATTACCTCCATGTTCCCCCTTCCCCTCTGCAGTGTTTTCTGCCCTTTCTTATATATGTTTTCACGGAAGTGCCTTAAACTTCCCTGGTGGGCTCAACTGGCACCCCACCTGTTGTGTGGCCTGACATGTCCTCTGTGTAATGCTGTGTAACTGCTCCTTGCCATGTGATGGGGAACATGGATTTTCAAATTCTGGAGTTTTGGCAGACTGAGAGGTTTGCTCTTTCCTGGAGGCTTCCACCCCAGACTTGGTTTTGTTTTGACTCAGGTTCTTGCAATTATGCCTCTCTACTCATTAAGGTGACATGAAAGCTTTTATGATAAGAAAAACCAGACCAATGATAGATCTTAGACCAGTATCCTGTCTTTGTCAATGATGGGCTGCAGATACCAAGAGAAACCAGTAAGAATGGGCAAGCATACAAGGACATTTCTTCAGAATAGTCTTTTAGTTGGAAATCAAACTAGTACTAATGAAACATATGTCAAAAAAGAAAGACCTCTTCTATATTCCTTTTTGACTCTATGGATCTAATAGCTCAAATGACCAAAATGGGAGAATCTCTTCCATGGACAGGTTCTGTCCAGCATGGATCAGAGGCCCCTGTGGTGCTACACCACCCAGGGCACCCAGCATCTAAGGGAATGTAAGGTTATCTATACTGTTCTCTTGTAGTGTTAGCTCTAATAAATAACATTTTAAATGATACCTTACAGACCCCTCAGTGCCTTTCTTACTGGTATCATAACAGACCAGCATATCCTGCTGCAAAACATATGCTGAGTATAAAAGTGATGTTAATCACCCACTAAAAGAGTGATGGTAAAAATTATCAATGACAATATAAAAATGTGAAAGCATTCATTAAACTGAACTGATTTTTTTGTAGGAGATAAAAGCTAAATAAACACAGGTTTTGATAATAATAAAATACTTCCTATTCTGATAATGAAAAGTAAGTTATAAGATAACTGACAAAAATTTCATGTTTTAAAGTTTGTCTGGATCAAAGAATTCACACCCAATTTTAAAGAAATTGAAAAAGTATGACTCTTTCTAAAAATGATTTTCAACACATACTTCAATGTTAAAAGAAGGTCAAGATGGCTGGAAGTAGATTAATATTATGCTTATATTTAGAAACATCTGTAATGAGAATGATTTGGCTGATTTAACTCACAGAAAAATGTTGAGAAAGATAGATGTGTTAACTAAAGAATTACAAGACGTATACTCACTGCAAACTGGTAGTGACAGCTGTACTAAGTTGGACCAAAAACTTATGAAGGTAGGTCTGTTCTTCCTATAAAACAATATATACGGAATAAACCTTCTCTTGTGTTATTCTGATACTGCCTAGTCACCTGATTTCTGATGATTTTTTGAGCCAATGTTTCCATTAGTTTTATTATGTTCAATAAGCACTTACAAATTTATTCTGTATAAATCTCTTCTTGAAAACATCAGTACTTCTGCACTCTATACCACTGTGTGGCAGTGTGCTCTTCAATGCAGTTTTGTACTGCATTTCAATGACAACACAAAAAAGCACCTTTGGTCTGTGTGAAAATTTCAGTGTGTGCCCTGCCTTTCATATATTGTGGAAGTGGTGAATAATCATTCAACTACTTTCGACATTAAAACTCCACTTTTATCCTGAAATTACATGCTTTCATATGAGCTTGCAAATTTGTATATAGATGTCCTAAATTTTTTTTCATCTCTCTAACAGATACTTTAACATTGCATAATATCTGTAAGAACTCTGTAGGAAAACAGTAACCGTGCCTGGAAGAAAACAGCAAAAATCACTACTGCTGAACTCTGCAGATGCATAAAAATGAGAGATGAATGATAGAATACGTATGAAGTACAGGTGTGGTTTTACTTAGTTTGCCATCATTCAAAATGCATTTCACTATTGGAGAAGGCATAAGACTTAAAGCAAATGACATGTTAGTTGCTCAAGTTTCTTGAGAAGTAGCATCCCTGGCAATTTGTCAAGAACTTTCCCAAACAAAACCAGCAGCAAAACCAACACTCCACTAAAATCATTGCCTGATACAGTATGCGTATATACTTTTTTCTGTTAAGATTCTTATTGTATAAGATTAGATCATTTGTACTTAAATTAAAAAAAATACGCATTTTCCATAGGTAATGTGTAGGGGTGAAATCATGTCAATTACACCATAAATCTGATGACATGTTATTCCCTTCTAGTTCTGTAATATTAAAACATTACACAGTGTAGCTGGAGCTACTTACTTTGTTATTAAGGAAATTATTCTTTTTTTCACTATAGTCCGTAAGTTACAATATTGCCTAAGAGGCAGACGACATACTTAAGTGCAACTTGTAAAAAGAAGTGATCTGATTTTTGCAAACAATCTCTCCAAATAGATTTCAGTGGAGGGCTTTTCATGCGGTGGGAACATTTAACAGATAATTGAGTGAGCTGTGTGGAAGAGGAATATTCAAGAAATTACTGGTTTTTATTCTGTCTCCCAAAGTGTGGTTTTCATCTGTTTCTTAAAATCTGACACTGCAATGAATTATATTTTGTAATGGAGAATTTCACTGTTCCTTCTAGTAAAGGGCAACTCATGTTTAAGACAGTAATCTCTTACACCAGAAGTTTCTTCTTACTGCATGCAAACCCAATTAACCTGTCTGACAGCTTCACCCAAAAGTCATGTCAGTCTAATGTGAGTAGGTTATGCTGAGATATGAGATGTTGCTTTTGTATTATCTACAGCACAGTAGTAATTTACAAGTTGCAAGTATCTCACAAGACAACCTGCCCTTGGAGCCCAGAATACAACTTGTTTTTCCCTGTGGGCATGACAAGTTCTAATGAAAAGGTAATATCCCCTAATGAAAAGGATGAGAAAATAAGAATAAACATATACACTGTGGGACTATGTATCTCAGTTTAGCTTCTGAACTCCCTGGCTTTCCTGTCTCACAAATAATACTTACATTTGAAAAATAGTTAAACATGCTTAAATTTTCAAATGTTTGTAGACACTGATTTATTTTGTGCTTGGAAAAAATAAGATGCGTACTCTTTTTTCATTCTATAAATAGGAAACTAGAGAAAGAAACAGCAACTATCCAGTTTGTGGAGTAGAGCATACATCTCTAGTGCAATGCGCCTAAAGCGTGATGCAACTCCAAAGGTGGCTGTGCTGCCTTAGCTGTATTGGTTAATAACAGCAATTTGGAGTCATGGGTTCTCCTGTGGCCTACTCAGTAGTGGGTACACTACTGCATCATAATTAGGCTGCTGTGTCTTTGCCTCTCTAGTCCCAGTTAGCTTTCAAATATCTTGATGAAGAAAGCCATTTTGTGCTGCAGTTGTGTACTCAGATGTAGTCTCAGTTTACCTAGTTGTAGATGGTTTACTGTGGGAGCGTTAACCTGAATGGTAGCTTTTATATACAGAAGAGAGATGGGGTGCTAACTACAGTTGTACAATATACATTAAATCTAGAATAACTCAATTAAAATAACAGGGTAGTTCTATTGGTACTGTAGGAATTATAAGAGCAGAATGTAAGTTTCCTGAGGTAGCACAACGTATGTGTAAAGATTTATGTCATATAAGCTTTTATTGCATTAACAGACAAAACACTGGAGGGTTGGGTCATGCTGACAGTTACTAGTATTGCATTATTTAATTAAATAAATCTCAGCTTGAGAGATTCACACTTCAGTAATTTAATATAATCATAATTTTTAGATAACTATTTAGAAAAAAAGCCCTTAATGTTTGTTTTGAAAACATTTATTTAGAAAGTCAGCTATAATGTCTTGCCCTGTCTTTTTACTATGCTACTACAGTGTAGGTCAAATCCTCCATTTGACTGGTGGTTTTGCTGTAAGACAAATACAGTATCTTCTCTCCCATCTCCCATGTACGTGCCACAAAAATAATCAGTCACTTCAAAGCTACACATATGCATCACTCATAAGAAAACATCCATTTTTCAAGTACAGAGAAGTAGAAATGCCTTCCCCTTATGCATCATAAATACTTTCATGTGCACTTTAAAAAGAAGAAATATGCTAATAATCTGCTGTTTATTATCCTTTCTACCTTACATTTCTTATTTACCATTTCTGTTTCACAGCTATACTTGGTCTTTAACCCTGTTTCTTTGTTTCTGGTCACACAAAGAAAAGATGTTCTAGTTCGATAGAATGGACTGTCTAGCATGAAGCAGGTTCCTTTGCATTTTTTCATACCAGGGCAGGAATAGGGGTAGTGTGTCATGCTTTTGCAGTCATAGAAACTATTGTCATTGATTTGAGACATTTGTGTGTGTGTTATCTGTCTTAAGCTGTGGCCCAAGGCAAGATTATACATGAAATCTAGAAGTTTTATCCAGTCTTTCTGGCTTTCCATCTGACTTACCATGATGTATTAAGATTTTTGCAATTCCTTTGATTTTATGTGCTGCATTCTAATTTTACAGTGTCCTTTAAATTGGTGCTGGAGTTCTGTTTTGCCTTCACAGGGGCTGGAAGTAGTAGTAAGAATTAGAAGCAGAGATAACTTTTATGGTTTTAAGGACCCGATGGTAAGAAGAAAACCCAACGTATGGGTCTGTACCTCAGCCATCTAAAAGCAGTAAAATTGTGGCTTTAATCCTAATAAATATCCTTCACTTGGGTTACTTGTGGCAGAAAGGTAGAAGCAGGTGATCATAATGAACTACATGAAGTTCAACAAGGTCAAGTGCAAAGTCCTGCATCTGAATCAGGGCAATCACCAGTATCAATACAGGCTGTGACATGAATGGATTGAGAGCAGCCCTGTGGAGAAGTACTTGGGGACACTGGTGGTGGAAAAACTGGATGTGAGCCGGCAATGTGCGCTTGCAGCCCAGAAAGCCAATCATATCCTAGGCTGCATAAAAAGAAGCGTGGCCAGCAGGTCAAGGGGGTTGATTCTCCCCTCCTACTTCATCCTCGTGAGATTCCCACCTGGAGTACTGCATCCAGCTCTGGGGTCTACAGTATAAGAAAGACCTGTTGGAGCGGGTCCAGAGGAGGGCCACAAAAATGACCAGAGGCCTGGAAGATCTCTCCTATGAATAAAGGCTGAGAGAGTTGGGGTTGTCCAGCCTGGGGAAGAGAAGGCTCTAGGGAGATCTTATTGTAGCCTTTCAATATATAAAGAGGGCTTGTAAGAAAGACAGAGAAAGACTTTTCACCAAGGCTTGTAGTGACAAGATAAGGGACAATGGTTTTGAACTAAAAGAGGGTAGTTTTACATTGGACATAAGGAAGAAATTTTTTATGATGAGGGTGGTGAGATGCTGAAATAGGTTGCCCGGAGAAGTTGTGGTTGCCCTATTGTCCTGGTTGCAGCTGGGACAGAATTAACTTTCTTCCCAGTAGCTGGAGGGGGTGCTGTGTTTCGGGTTTGGTAATGAAAGGAACGTTGATGGCCCATTGATGCTTTGGGTGTTGCTGGGTGGTGCTTGCACCAGGACGTTTCAGCCTCCAATGCTGAAAACGTTCAGGGGGAGCTGGGGGGGTGCATAGCCAGGGGCGGTTGACCCAGCTGGCCAATGGGTTATTCTATACCATGTGACATCATGCTCAGTATAAAACTGGGGGGGGGGGCTTGGGGGTTCATCTGGCGCGGTTCATTTGGAACACGTGGGGAGTGAGCAGTTGCATTGTGCATCACCTGTTTTGTATATTCTGTTATTGTTGTTGTTATCATTGTTATTATCACTGTTCTATTTTGGTTTATTTCCATCATTAAACTGTTTTTGTCTCAATCTGCAGCTTTTCCTTCGTGTGCCCTCCCGATTCTCTCCCCCATCCTATGGGGGTGGGGGGGGTGTGAGTGAGCGGCTGCGTGGTGTTTAGTTGCTGGCTGGGGTTAAACCACGACAGTCCTTTTTGGTGCCCAAGGTGGGGCTTGAAGGGTTGCGATAACAACATATCAACAACTAGAGCCTATTAAGGAATTTCTGTCTGTTAATAGCTGCTGGTCACAATATTGATTCATCTGTTCTCGATATTAGTTTATTTGATCTGCACCATGCTCGTGTTTTTGCTGTACATGCTGAAGATTGGTGTTGGGTTTTGTAGTCTGCTGTGCTCTGCAGTGATTAGTGATGATTTGCCTGGGAGGTTTGTTATTAAAACATTGGCATTGAGGGGTATTTGGTATTTGTAATGAAGCCATTACTGTATTTCGGGTACCACCTCATGGAGGCAATTAGCAACTATACCTATTCCTCTGAGACATTTTTTTAATGGAGGAAATAGAGAATGGCACCTTCACTACGTTCCTCTAGGATATCATCTCCTTTGTTAAAATCACTTGTCAGTACCTTGAACATCCCTGGGTAATTAGGATACGTCTATTGGTATTGCTAGGGAATATTGTTTCGGTTTTGTCCAAGGTTAATAAGCAATTTAAGAATATCATCCAGAGATCTGCTCCAAGGCTGGATAGTTATGAGTGGCAGGGTGAGTGGGAGAGCATGGGCAAATGCCTCGGGTGGTGAGCACCCCCAGTGTTTTGGAAATTCACCCCTGAACAGGTGCAGAATCCTGAAAAACTAGTGGAATATTTGCAAAAAGTGTGCTGTCACCCTGGCAATTCCAGGGAGACCCAAATCACTGCCATGTGCTGGGGCCTGGCCCATGCCTACCGAGCCCTGTCTGACACCATTCAGAACTCTCAAGGGGAGGGGAAGGTCTCTGGATCTGATGACAAAACAACGGGCCCTGTGGCTACCCTACCCCCCATGGCACTAAGACGGCTCCCCCGCCCCCTGCGACAGAGAACCCCCCCCGTGCTGATGTCAGTCGCCCCTATAGAAAAGAGAAAATGCACAAGAAAATCAGCTCGTTTAGTAAGGGATGAAGATGAATCAGGGCCACCAGGAGGACAGGAGGAGGAAGAGGCAGAGCCCGTACATGAGGGGGTAACCAGCTGATCCCTGTCTCTGGGGGAGCTGTGAGATATGCGAACAGATTTCAGTCGCCGTCCAGGCAAGCACATTGTCACCTGGCTGCTCTGATGCCGGGATAACGGGGCCAGCAGCCTGGAATTAGAGGGGAGGGAAGCCAAGCAGCTGGGATCCCTTTCTAGGGAAGGGGGCATTGACAAAGTGGACAAGGAGCACAAGTCCTCAGCCTCTGGAGGTGACTCCTGTCAGGTGTGAAGGAAAGGCTTGTTTTTGTGTTGTTTGTTTTGTCATTGTTTCCAATGACACCTATCATTGGAAGTGTTCAAGGTCAGGCTGGATAGGGCTTTGAGCAACCTTATCTGGTGAAAGATGGCCTTGCCTATGGCAGGGGGTTGGCTTATGTGATCTTTCATGGTCTCTTCCAACCCGAACCATTCTGATTCTATGATAATAACTCGGCACAGACTTGACTTACTTGTTCGGAACCCAGTGACATTACACCATAATATGAAGTACTTTATAAGATTTAGAAATTGATCATGATGGAGGCCCATGATCAAATTATCAACATGTAGTTTTGGTGATAGTTCTCCTTCTTCTTGCAGAAACCTGGGCTAGATGGCCTATAAAAGACTCTTCCAACTAGAATTATTACAGTTTCTGCGTGTTCATGCTTTCATTTCATCAGCTTACCCAAGTGGACAAAATAATGGAATGAAGCTTCCAAGATTGTGCAAATGTCAGCAGAATTTATTTCTCCATCCCCTCACCCCATGTTCAGTGTTGTTTCATTAGAGTTTTGTATGTATTCTGGTTTATCCTTTTCTGGTTTCTAGAATTTAATCAAAATCAGAAAGGAAAAAAAGAAAGAAGATGCATCAGCAGTTGTGGTTGCTGTATTTCTGATTTGGCATGTGCCAGAGACTTGACAATATGAGTTAAAAGGAGGTGGCCTGAGTTCAGTGTCAAAAAGATATATCTAATCAAAACTAGCTAGTGAATTAGATAGTAAACATTCTGATTTTCTGCTCCTCATCAATGTCTCTTTTTTTTCTGTGAGAACCTGTTAGTTTTGCCTATGTAATGCAAAATTGATCTTTATAAATCATTAATGAGCTTGTGCCCTGGAAAAAATACTGCACTGCATCTCAAAAGATCTGTCAGTGCATTCTCAGCAGTGCATTGTGCACCATCATAAGAATTTTAACCTATCCAAATGCCTGTAAAGGATACTTGTTTTCCCTTTTAGAAGGAACTTGACTTTGTTAGTGTATTAGTCAAACCTACACTTCAGTTGGCACAGAGGCCAGATGCTTGGCAAGGTCCATGTCAAAATAACTAAAAAAGAGATGTAATTGCAGTATATACACGAGTTTCTTGATGTCAGAATTACTTGTAAAGGCACATAACTGCAGCATATACTATAAAGTCTCATGCCAGATTTTTTGCATGTGTGAATCAAGCTACCACAGAAACCTGGGTTTCAGTGTTCACTTGCCTCTGTGATGGGAAGATTTAGAAACTGATTTACTTTCCATTTTTGTACTTTTTCATATTTTGTTGAAAACCACAAATATCAGTAAACCTTTATCTAAAATGGTATATGTTGCTGATGAGTTTATTAACCCTCCCCCACTATCTTGTGTCCAAATTTCTGTGACTGTTTTTCACAGTTAGTAATGCTTTCTTGTTAGCAGGACTCTGCCCCAAACTTGTATTGTTTTGTCAGGGTTTTAGAACTGTTTCCCTTATACTCATAGACCATTAAATCTGAGGTGCCCCTGTACTTTGGGAATCAAACTAGACCTTTAAATATCTTATGTTTGTGTGAATGAACTGCAGATATTATGATTTCACAATATGTAATAGTTTAATTCAATGATTTGTTCTCTTGGTGCTAAAATAATAAGGCACATTGGCTTGTCTATGCTGAATGGCTAGTGGTTGCTGCTGTTAGTTGATCCTCTATTCCTAGGTCTCCAGCAGTCCTGTTGAAAAGATCTTTGGGATTTTGCCATGGCTACTTCCTGGCCCACCTGGCCACACTGCTTGGCTGTGCAAATGTTTCAACAGGCAGATGGGACATGTATCCAGAGAGAGGAGTTGGATACCCTATTGGCCCACAGTGTAGATGTAGCCCCTTACAGCTAAACAGACAGAGACTGTAATCATTTGGAGCCCATCTACAACCTGATTTTGATCGGTGAACTATATGAATTGAGACAATGTATAAAAGTGTATTTTTAATTAAAGTGGTCAGCTTTGCAAACAAATTACCTTCTCATCCTTTCCCATAGTCAGACTTCTAGCTGCTTAGATTTACTTGTCAATCAGTTTGGTTTTCTACTTTAGTATATTTGTCATTAGTTGGCACTGACTTTCTTTTAATGATTGTATCACTTCTAACTATAGCAGAATAACCTGGTCAAATAGTCCCAAGTCTGAGAGTTCTTTGAACTCACTACCAGAAATATTTAATGCCTATTGTTACTACTGTATGTTTGGTGTGCTTTATTTTTGTCCTCCCTGAGCTGCTCACATTATTACTCATTTCTTGAACAGTACCAGTTGTTAATCTTAAATATATTGCGATAGTAGTGACTTCAAGTCATAACCGGAGAACAATAAATAAGAAAGTATTTTTAAACATTTATTCTTCTTTTTTCCAAATAAATGACTGTTAAAAATCACAGTGCTCGTAGGATTCAGAAATGCTGTCATGAGTTCCAGCAGTTCCAAGCTCCYTGATGAAATCTATGACTACAAGAGTTCTTTCAAACTAATATTTCTATTCAAAACCTTTGTGTATTCTTTTTCTTTATCTTTCTTTTGTGTTATTGTTTGACCAGTCCTACTCACAGAAATATGAAATGGCTTATTTTAACCATAAAGGTACATATCAATAAACTGAGGAGAAAGCTACAAAAATGACTCCTTTAAAGATGTGTAAGTTTTCTTTCTTTTAAACAAAGATGTTGTGTATCAATGTGATATTCTTAGAAATTTTATGGGGCAGCAACTCTATTATGATAACTTTGATCTTCAAAACTCTTATTTACAAGTGGACAAGAAGAGTTTTTGCATTCCTTCTTTTGCTGTAATTTTGTTTTGTTTGTCATAAAATTTCATCCATAAAATCCAATTCATCACTTAAATGGTAGCACATCTCCATCATTAAGAAGATAATTTCAGTTGAGATTTTATTTTTTGTATTGTAAATTAATATTTTCACATACTTTAATGGATGTGTCTTAACCTAATACACTATTCAACTTTTCTCATTACATCTAGAGAGCTAATAGCCTTTAAATTTTATTTGCATGAAGAAATTGCAAATGAAAATCTGAATTTAAATGATAGAGATGATTGGATTTGCAGATCCAAGGATTTCTTCGTAGTCCCTTATTTCTGGTATAAATGTTTTTGCTAATCTTCAGTGAGTGTCCTGAACAGTGTTCTGGTCTCTGTAATGCTACCATTATAATTAATGTGCATTTTGCAAGAAAAACTTTTGCTCCAAAAGCAGAAGTAAAGAAATATGTTAGAGCAGAGCAGTGAAAACACTCTGGCTCTAACACTTGTTTCATTATAATGTCTCATTTGTTTTATAGAGTAAGCATGTTTTTTTTTCTGTTCCCCCACCCAAGAGACAGGCAGTGCAATTCTTTCAGACAGGCTGGTCCCTATTTCCCAGAGGAACACATAAAAAATTCAAAATTGAATATGTAAGAGAAGTATTGAAGTTATTTAAAAAATATTTCAAGAACATATAACTTTTTTTTCTCCCTAAATCCCTGAAAAATAAAGCAGTAGAAAGGAACAAAAGAAACTCATTCAGTCTGGTAATAGAAATGCACCAGAATTGCCAGACAGTCTTCTCTCAGAAAGGAAACAATTGAAAGCCTGCTTTAAATACATAGCATTGATGGGGGAGGAGAGAAAGAACTTGTGTCAGGAGAGGACACACCAACGTGTCTATTTTTTAAAATGCTTCTCATCTTTCTAAATATAGTTTTTTCTCTTCTGGAGAGAAGAGTGTTTTTCATATAAAGCAACCCTGAAATCAGTGGCTTTATTCATAGTCCAAATATGATTATGTTCAAGTATTATCAAGGGTTGAAGCCCCAAATTTTTCAGTTCATAGAATATACTACAAATTCAAAACCTATTTGTTTTAATAAACAATGAACAGTTTTCAACTGCACTGCTGAGTGTAACTTTATAGAACTTTCTCTTCACAAGCAGAAAAATTTGGTCTGCATGGATGTGTGAATGACAATTATATTTGCTGCTTTTACCTTACGCTTGATCTCACTGTCTAATGAATCCTCTTATAGGTATATTGTTGAATTATTATTCTTGAATTCTTATTCTTGAATGTTATTGTTCTTGTTAAACTATTGAGATGCTATTGTTTCTGGAACTAAATGTATGCACCACAACAGAGCATTCCATTACACATGAGTTCAGCAACCAGTTATTTCCTTTTTGAACAGCAGCTCCCAACTGTCAATATATCTTCTGATTTTGAGATGCTGCTTTGAGTAAATTTTTAACTTTGATATTATTAAGAGTTTTTATATCAAGGGTTCACTGCTGTATCTAAATGCCTTTATTTCTTAAAAATAAGTAAGTTTTACAAAATAAAGGAACCTTGACCATTTAAACACAATGCAGTGATAAATCATAAAATGTTGCATATTTTTTCTGTGATTATATGGAAGTTCAGCAGCATGTCAGGGAGTCTTCTCTTGTTTTTAACTGCTCAAGGACTATTTATCATTATGTATCATTATGTCCTATACTTTAATGACTATGATGTTTACTTGGAAAGTGTGTAATATTGTTAAAATTCCCTCAGATACAGAGGAAAATGCTATTACATTGCAAGTATGCCAAATCTGTGGTGAGTAGTCTAGCCTGTGAGGATCACTGGTACCTCCATAAAGGTTCATGTTCAAACTCAGTATCCTCTTGAAAATATACGATGGCTTTAACTGAAACTTGAAAATAACTTTGGAATAAACATTTGGTAAATGCACTTACTGGCTTACTTCTCCCTTTCTAAGTTCTATTATTTGCAGATAATAAAAGCTTCTGCATGAAGTACCATATTGTGATCTCTATTCATAGACCATACTGTGCTTCTGCTTAAATATGAAGACTTTATACAGTAAAAGCAATAGGTTATTGGAAGGTGCCACATCAACTGCAACATTCTGTGTTTTATTGAAGTTCCTGCTGCCATACCCTTAAATAACATATTTCTTTGGTCTGCTTTTGAAAGGAGTCAACAAAGTCAGTGTGGTAAGTTAAAAGGCAACAAAGAGAAACTTTATTATTGATGAGTGATCAACTTGTGAACATTCCTAAATCCTAGGTCTGAACTTTGCTTCATGTTTCTTCTTTTGGTGTGCACAGGACTGTAAGCCAAGCTTTTGTGTTTGCATTTAGTTAACGTTTCAGCATGATTTTTGCTTTGAGCTTTCTGGAAGGTCTTGGATGAGCTGCTGTGAATCTTGCCCAAGACTGCTATAAATTCTAGCTCTTGGGAGATTAGTCCAGTTAGTTGGTAATCTATAGCCTGATAAACTGTGCCTTGTGAGTAGGTGGTGTATCTTGATATTTCGGAACATTCAGGGTGCCATGACTGGGACTGGCAAAATAGGCAGAGGCCAAGGGTCACAGCCTGCAAGGACATGGCAGAGTAGGCCTGGCCTTGACATTTGGAATCTTGGAAATTTGGGCTCACTGTTGCTGGGGTTGCAGTGAATCTCCTTTCAGTAGCAGCTGTTGGCCCACTCTAATCACCTTACAGTCAAACAGTACAGGTCTGTGTTCTTTTCTTGAAGATACAAATTCCCAGTGTTTCATCCCTTAAATGGTATGAATAAATTTGACTTACTTTGCTAAGAAACTCTGAAGCTGTCTTGCAGGTTAAGTTCTGTTCATTTTCCTTTGTCCTGTATATATGTCTCTATCACACAGGTGAGAAATGTACACATTTTAAGTATTGCTGGGAAGTTTTGTATACAGATCTGCAAATGTAATAGGATAGCTCTTGCCACGTGTCTAGCAGGAAATCCAGGAGCATTAATGTTTTTAAGACCATACTGATGACAGTTACAGAAGGGTCTGAGAAGTGAGTCCTGTTAAATAGGATGCAAATTGGCAGGTCTGGAAATGAAGGGAGGTAACATTCTCTTATGGTAATAGCTGGGCCTGCTGTTTGGCACTCTAACTGTGGCTTGAATTAGGTCAGTTCAACTAGTAATTCAGCCTACTGCAGGAGAAATTGCTTTGCATAGCCCAACTGAGGGACCGTTACCACTTAGAGTATTTAAACACCAAGCTTTTTTTCCTTGACTTATTGCAATGATGTCTTCTGAAAGAAAGTACCATGCAAAGACTTTGAATTCTTAGAGATTTTTTCCATTACTTTCTAGTACCTAGAATTGCTATATAAGACTCTACCCTTTGAAATAAATAATTGTCTTTAATCTCTTTAGAAATGAGAAATTTATGGATAGAAACAGACTGATCTTTTTCACATCCCCACCCTGCCCAGCAGATGCATCTTAGAAAATCTGAGCAAACCAAACACAGCTCAGCATTAGCTCCAGTTCACTCATACTATCTGACTTCGCAGTGTTGTACAGTAGATTGTTCCTGTTCTCTGGGGAAGAAGCCTCTTGATTTCTAATGTGAACTTCTCTGAATTTGTTCATGTTCAATTATTATAGCTTTCTTGGTTGGGAAAACTTGACAGAAATTAGTTATAAATAAAACGTTTGTGATTTGTAGAACTCCTCTCAATGCAGGACAGTTTGTACCCTAATGATGACCTAAATCTCATTGTCTAAAATAGTTTCTCCTGTAACTTATCCCAGCAACTGAGATTATTACATATTCTTTCCACTGAGTCCTGGTGTTACCTGTTCTATAAATCTCTTTTTCTTAAGACTTTGAAAATTTCTCTTGATGGTCTTTCACAGACATATTTGGCATTATTTGAAGTGTGCAGACTGTGAAACTTACCTGGTTAATTTTTTTCCCCATTTAGTTCTTTCTAAAAAATTATATATTATTTCTACCCACAGAAGTAGAAATGTGCTACTCATAACAGGTAGGCAATGAATTTACTCACTTTACCTTTCTGTTGTGTTTCKATGGGATGATGGCACTTAAAATCTATACAAAGCAAACAGAAACCTCAAATGAGAAAAGTGATGCCCCAGAATGGTGACCACAAGTGAGTTCCCAGACCAATTTTTTAAACATTCAGAAAGCTTCTTTGTTCTTTTAAGCATATATTCCAAAGTAATAACATGTCAGCTTCAACTGAAGTCTTGCACTCAGAGCTGTTGGTATCAGTTCTTTTAAAAAAACCCATTTTCTATTTTGATACAACATATATACAGTTTTCCATACTGAAAGATGATGAGGTAGAGGCAGCAATGAAGTTTCAGTCTCTTGAAGGTGGAATTTCTGCTTCACAAACTGCATCATTGTAACGTGCTCGCTTGGAATGTAATGTCAGGTTCTTACTGTGTCTTCAGACAACTTCGTTAGTATTGCTTATTAACTCAGAATTTACATTGGTTTGACATATAGGTGTAAGTGTATATGTGCATTGGTAGTTCTGCCACTCAGTAATTCAATTCCTCCTCACTCCTCCAATAAACGGGAACTAGATCAGGAACAGGAAAATGGAGGGCCTTGATTAGATCATGAGAACAGCTGGTGGCTGATGACATAGCATTCATTATACGTGAACCAATAAAAAAATTATCTTTAAGCAACTCATTCTTTGCATGTCTCAAAAAGATTTGCTCCTCCCTACACATTAAGCAGACATTGATAAGACACCATCAGAAGGCAGCATCTTCCTTGCTTGTTCCTTCTGTGATCATGAAGGGTTGTCAGCACTTGTGCCTTCTATGTTGGAAATCACCTGCTGAAGGTCTTCAGCAGATGCCCAATTCCCATTTTTCATTGGATTTTTGCTTTATCATCCCAATGAATAATGAAACAGTGTCTTTATTTCTGTGAATTTCTGACTCTCTGATAGCCCAGATCTTTGTTCAGAAAATAACATTTTTCTCAGGGCTTCATTGTTCTTCTTAGCTATCATCCCATGAATACATACTTTCAGAAGTTGTCAATGAAATTATTGGTTTAAGTAGACTGAAAATTTAATAAAGATGTTAGCCAAAAGAATTATTGTGTACCTTTTTTGTAAAAACTCATCTTCTCTGGCTCTAGTATAGTCATTGAAGATAATTGGAAGGGAGAAATAAAAAGATACACTAACAGGATTGTCACAAATATTAATGAAATCATGTAAGCTGCTATGAGCAAAACTAGTAATGAGGTAATCTGAACTTTTAACGGCAGCAGTTCCTGAAGCTTCCCAAAGGTGTTGTGCATCTCCTACCTTACCTGTTTTTTTGCGTCCTGAGTGGAGCAATGAATTACTTTTAACCATTGTTTGTACCGTTTGGCTGTGATAGAATTCCAGTGACTTCCAGCATGAGTTTCATCTTTTTTTTTTCATCAGAAAATGAAGATAATTTGTTATTTTGTTCTAAATGACACAAAAATGTGACTTTTCTTTCAGTGTGGGAAGATAAAGATCAATGTAATTCAAGAGAGTTTGTCAGTAAAATGTATGTCTTGTTAGTCTCAACCTCAATTTGTATTTTTAATACTCAAAAGTGCACAAACCAGGCATGTAACCTAGCTTCAGGTGGGAGGGAGAAAACAGCATCATTTTTAAGCATTTTTCTTTAGCACAGTTGGAATTTAAAATATAACCTGTAGGCACAGCTGGAAAGCCCTGAAACTTTAATTTTTAGAATGTTTTCAGGGGCATCTTTCTTGGACAGCAGTTAAATAATTTCACTTTCAGAAAATTTTGAAGGGCTATGTCTTTTCTATTCTTTAGGCATTGAATCCCTTTGAGAGTAAGCGGAAATATTTTTTCCTTTTGAGGTATAATGGGACTAAAATGTATTTAGTCAGAGACAGTTCCCCCACACTGTGGAGGACATTTCAGTGTCTTCCCCAGTCAAGTTGTTGCTTCTATAGAAAAGCTATTTCTGAAGGCAAAATTAACATTATATATTTTTTCTCTGTTTAATGTAAACATCACTGTCAGTTTTCCAAGTCGAGTTAGGAATAGTCCTTGAATTAAAAACTTTAGGGACACAGTGCTAATCCAGACAAGGAAAAACAATTTCATTTGGAGGTTAGACATTAGCAGTGAGACTTGAATAATATAAATACAAGTTGTTGCACTGTCTTGTAGCACAGACACAGATTATGTCTGAGTTGAGCACAATTGATGTTGCTTGGTTCTGAAGTTGCTATATACCAAAGTACAAGATAGTCCACTTTAATGGGGTAAAGCAGATTGTAGACATTGGGATAAAGAGGAGGAGGTCAATGACATTAGGTTTAGTTGTGTTTACAAATCCAAAAGTTAGGATAAAAGGTCGAAGATTCTTGATATCTTTTCGTGTAATGTATGTAGTAGGATTTGAATAGTAACATGTTATTTTTTTTTTGGAAGGCCACCTACAATTAATGCCAACACTGTCAGGTCTTATTAACTTAGTGCAAATGGTGCAAAGTTGGATCCTGTTGCAGGAGCCTTTCCAAAACAGGATATGTGAATGTTTTCTGCAGTTAGGGGAAAAAGGAAAATAAGGAGAGATTCTGCATATGCTACCTCACAGGCTAGATGCAGATGTGCTGGGCAGGAAAGGAGAAGACTACATGCTCACATGCCACTAACTCTCGTTCATATTTTTGTTATTACAAGAAACGTGGGGTGGGTTGACCCTGGCTTGATGCCAGGTGCCCACCCAAGCTGCTCTATCACTCCCCTCTTCAGCTGGACAGGGGAGAGAAAATATGATGAAAGGCTCGTGGGTTAAGATAAGGACAGGGAGAAATCATTCACCAATTACCGTCATGGGCAAAACAGACTCAACTTGGGGAAAATTAACTTAATTTATTACCAATCAAATCAGAGTAGGATAATGAGAAATAAAACCAAATATTAAAACACTTTCCCCCCACCCCTCCCTTCTTCCTGGGCTTAACTTTATGCCCAATTCCTCTACCTCCTCCCTGCCCAGCAGTGGGGTCAGTTCATCACATGTTGTTTCTGCTGCTCCTTCCTTCTCAAGGGCAGGACTCCTCACACTCTTCCCCTGCTCCAGCATGGGGTCCCTTCCACGGGAGACAGTTCTTCACAAACTTCTCCAACGTGAGTCCTTCCCACAGGCTGCAGTTCTTCATGAACTGCTCCAGTGTGGGTCCCTTCCATGGGGTGCAGTCCTTCAGGAACAGACTGCTCCAGAGTGAGTTCCCCACAGGGTCACAACTCCTGCCAGCAAACCTGCTCCAGCGTGGGCTCCTCTCTCCATGGGGCCACAGGTCCTGCCAGGAGCCTCCTCCAGTGCAGGCTTCCCACAGGCTCACAGCCTCCTTTGGGCATCCGCTTGCTCTGGCGTGGGGTCCTCCACGGGCTGCAGGTGGGACAGCCTGCCTTACCATGGTCTTCACCAGGGGCTGCAGGGGAATCTCTGCTCCAGAACCTGGAGCACCTCCTCCCCCTCCTTCTTCATTGACCTTGGTGTCTGCATAGTTCTTCTCTCACATTTTCTCACTCCTCCCTCTGGCTGCAATTGCTGTTGCACAATTTTTTCCCCGTCTTAAATATGTTACCACAGAGGCACTACCACCATTGCTGATTAGCTCGGCCTTGGCCAGCGGTGGGTCCATCTTGGAGCCAGGTGGCATTAGCTCTATCATCGGACACGGGGGAAGCTTCTAGCAGCTTCTCACAGAAGCCACCCCTGTACCACCCCAGCTAACAAAATCTTGTCACGCAAACCAATACAAAGTGCTATTAACATTAGTGTAGCATGGTCGCGCTGACATCAGAGTCATTACTATCCAGGATCAAGCCTTAGCTGATCAGTCTTCATTAGCTGCCATATCACTGAGGACTCCACACTGAGACAGCCTCTGACTCTGAAGTCTGTGAAGTCAAGTCCTGCCTAATTGAACTGTGAGAAAGTTTTCTCTTGAAAAAAATAATTTCCTGATCATATTCTTTCTACAGAAATGTAATGAAATACTATTTGATAAGGTATTACTGACCTTTCTCCCATTTTCCTCTTGATGTTATATTACAAAGCAGTGGGGAAAGTGATGCTTTTCATTGACTACTTGGCTATATTAGGAAGAGATTAATTAAATAGGTTAATAAAGCTAACCCACTTAATCAAGAGACAGAGCTCCTCCAGTTACTAAACTAACTCTTAATATTCTTTTTTCAGCCCTTAGGATTCTACTAGGACTAGCAACTGGAAGCTGTGTTTTTAGTTTGAGTATTACTCTTTCAGTCCTTGTTCTGTACTTATGTGTTAACAGTATTTCATCCATCATGACATACTCCTGACTTGAGGCTGGGATCCTAGCAAAATATTTAAGTGCACATATAGTTAATATAGAGAAGTACTTCATTAGAACCACAATGGAAAAAATTGGGAATGAAATTTTATAGGTTTCCATGAATATCAGATAATGTATTTATCACAAATTGGAGACAATGTTAGTCCTAAAACACCAATAAATATAAATGGCTTTAACAGAAGATAGTGGTGCAGGTCATCATTTGTTATCGTTCATCATGCACTAGCTTTTTTGTACTCAAGAACATTTCAGTCTTTCCAGTGCCCTTGCTCCTGCTGTATTAGTAGCTATTTCTTTAGTGGGAAAGGGGTGGTAATCTAAGTGTGGAGAATAATAGAAACCCAGTCTTACATCAATTACTCAATAGCACTTGGACCAAGTGCTAAAAAAAGAAAGACCTGGATGAAAAATTGTCATGTCAGAAGGATTTAGGAAAGGAAATCTTTCAAAGACAAAGCAGACAAAGCAAAAGGAAAACAGCCTTTTTCAGTTTTCATGATTTGTTTTGCAGAATGTTATGATGTAAGAATGCTCAGAGAATACCAAAATCCAACTATTCCACATTTGGAATCTCCAAGTCTTGCTTGGATATCTATGAATCCTGTAATAAATAGGAAACTGCTCACCCAGTGGAAAAATATATGTGGTGAATGAGGGCTGGCCAGGTTGGGGCATGAAAGAACAGGTACAGTTCCATAGTTGCCATAGTCCCATGTTTATTTTTCTTAAGATAATAATCTAATCTAAAATTAATAGAATAATTTCAGGACCTGTGCATTATGATTTTGTCTAACTTTTGAAGAAATTGTTGCTAAACTTTTATCTGCTGCAGGCATAAATAAAACCGTTATATTTACCATGAAAACTTCTGAAATCTGACTGACAGTGTGACAGTTTAAAATCTAGCAAATAAGGTGAGACATGTTCTCATGAATAGGTATTGAGCCACCCTAAGGTATCATACAGTAGGACAAAGATGAACTCTAAAATATGCATTATTGAACAGCTCATGTCAACTTTAAATAGAATATGATTCTTGTGTCATATTTCACTCCATTGTGTGGTAATTTGGCTAGTGATATATCATAGATCTGTTGTTGCAGTTACAATGGAGGCATTTATAAAAAGTTTCCTTACTATGTGAAGATTTCATAAATAAATTCTGCTGTTTGTGCTAGGATGAATGCTGAACATATTGCTGCTTTGTTTATTGGTGTTACGTATGTAAGAATAATAAAATCATTAGAAGAAATTATTTTGTTCAGGACCTCATTATCTTTTCTCATATTTGTCACCTCTCCCAAAATTCATTGTTTCTGTAGCTTGTAATTACATTTCACTAATATTTGCCTACTAAATATTTTAATCTGTATTTGAACTTTCTAAACAATTAATGGCAGCTGCCTTGGTAGAAAGAGTCTCTGATAAAAGACTTCATTTTGCGATTAGTTGAAATAAGGAAAGGTACTTGTACAAAACTAAGCACCTAATTGTCTAAAAGTGAGCTCACATCAGACCTATGTATATTTTATCTTTCTAACCAGGCAAAAATCCACATAGTCCACATAGAGCATGATGAAAAGTACATACAAGTTCACAGTTTGAGCACAAAGATTAGTTTTAGTTTTAGTTTTTTAAATGATATTAAATTGCATTAAAAAAATAAACTTTTTCTATTTTTTCTATCAGAGGTATGTCGACTATAAGTCAATTAGTCAATAGTGTGACTAAACTGTTCTTTTATGAAGCTGTACAGCTTGCTGTTCTGTGGGAAAAGGAACACTCTTTTTGAGAAACAAATTCATAGTGGAATAATTTTAGCAGGTGCTATACACTCTTCAGCGAGACAATCTGGGAACAATCTTTTAGTTTATGAGAATCTGTAGTTGTTACATGTATAAATAATGGATGAATAGAGGAGTATTTACATGAAAAGCTCTATATTTCATATGTCCCTGCATTATTAATGCAATATAGATCCGCAAGAGGGACAAACTGCTCTTCCCATGTTGTATCCTCCCATTGCAACACAGATCAGAAGCAATCTGGTGTTCATTATACATTACTGTCTACCCTGGAAAAGGGGTGGATGGAAGTAGCTATAGCCTGGGTCTGCAAAATGGCAGAAACACAGTGGAATTCATAATTATTATATTAAAGTTTATCAAAAAAGAAACTAGACAAAAGTTAAATAATTATGTAATTTTTTAAGTATTGTGCTGTCTCTCTCATTGTTGCTGATTATATTTAAATATAATTAATTTACTCATGTTTCCTTGATACTTACTTAGATTTAACTTGATAATTGTACCCATTCTCTAAGCCTGTGGGTACACTACCAACAATGAAAATGACATCAGATCTAAAAATTAACAACATGCGGTTGTAATAAAGATCAATTCCCTAACTGTCTACTTCCACTGATTTAGGCTGGAATAGAGTTAAATTTCTTCATAGTAGCTTGTATGGTGGTGCTACGTTTTGGATTTGTGACGAAAAGAGTTTTGATAACACAGGGATGTTTTAGTTATTGCTGAGCAGTGCTTACACAGTGTCAAGACCTTTTCTGCTTCTCATGCTGCACCATTAGGGAGCAGGCTGGGGGTGCACAAGAAGATGGGAGGGGACACAGCTGGGACAGCTGACCCCAACTGACCAAAGGGATATTCCATACCATATGATGTCACGCTCAGCAAGAAAAGGTGAGTGAAGAAGAAGGAAGAGGAAGACATTTGGAGTAAAGTCTTTTGTCTTCCCATGTAACCGTTACGTGTGATGAAGCTCTGCTTTCCTGGAGGTGGCTGGGCACATACCTGCCGATGGGAAGTAGTGAATGAATTCCTTATTTTGCTTTGTTTGCGTGTGCAGCTTTTGGTTTCCCTATTAAACTGTCTTTATTTCAACCCATGAGTTTTCTCACTTTTACCCTTCTGACCCTCTCCCCCATCCCACTAGGGGGGAGTGAGCAAGTGGCTGTGTGGTGCTTATCTGCCCACCAGTGTTAAACCACAATGCTACCACAGCCAACACTGTGTTACTTATATTATTTTTACAGTTGCTTTACTGGCAAATGATAAACCACATGCATCTAACAGTCCAATACCTGACCCTAGATGCTGGCCTGTGGGGACAAGTGTTTTTTGAGATTAGGGTCCAGCTGCATATGACCACGGGCAGTAATGGAATCGAATTTTGACCTCAGGGAGTATCAGCATGGCTGGAAAGGTGAAAAGTGGATAGAACAGTAAAATAGTGAGAAAGAGAAGAAAAGGCATAAATCCCCTAGTGTGTGCAGACAAGTGTTTATGAGAAACTTGCTGTATGGAAAACCCGCTATGGAGGATTTATTTCTATGTATGGTTTATGGGATTCCATAAAGGCAGGATTCCATAAGCAATTAACGCAGAAATCCATAAAACAAGTAACAACCCAAACCAAACAAAATCTTTAAAATTTCTTAGTTGCTTAGGATCTTTGGTGATTGACTAGGTTATAAGTTCAGAAAAGTGCTTGTCTGCTTTCTTAGTTCCTTAATTGTCAAACACGAGAAAGAAATGTATGAAGCATTCTTTTTCTCTGTCTGTTTTTGTGTGTGTGTGTGTTTTAACAAAAGGAGTGACACCAGCGATTCAAATATGTGACTGACAAAGCAAAAAAGCATGTGATAGTCAGATTTGAAGTTGCAATTTGGTAATAATTTAGTATCCTGTTATTGCTCTGAATTCATGAGACTGCTATTTAGGCAAAGAAATAACATGAGGTGTTTTTATGACTTTGTCTTTTATAATACCTTCTCATGGATTCTCGCCTTCCTTCTTGATTATCTAAATAGTATTCTGAAGCCTGCATTGCAAACACATTTGAATTTTCTAAGAAATCAAATGAATCTGTGATGAGAGTAGGAAACAGCATCAATCAAGGTAATTGACATAGACTCAAATATAAACTTGCTTCTTAGATACTGTATTTCATTCTGATTTGGCAAGACATTTTACCATGCTTAACTTCAGGCAAATTGCGTACTCCTAGCAAATCAGCAGTACCCATCACCTGCCTCAA
The DNA here is from genome assembly GCA_030449065.1 of Oceanodroma leucorhoa. Lineage (NCBI taxonomy): Eukaryota > Metazoa > Chordata > Aves > Procellariiformes > Oceanodroma > Oceanodroma leucorhoa. The sequence continues at coordinate 289,044 of JASVER010000228.1, read as the reverse complement.
GTAAAGGCATGTACTCATGTACCTTTGCTGATTTGTGGTCTAAATTCTCTAGGGATGTCAATGAGTATGAACTCATATTTATTTCCATCCTGAAGACCTCCTTCATTATGAACCTGGAGACAAACTTTTTAGCAGGGTCTGTTGCGACAGGACAAGGGGCAATGGTTTTAAACTAAAAGAGGGTAGATTTAGACTAGGTATAAGGAAGAAATTTTTTACAATGAGGGTGGTGAAATGCTGGAACAGGTTGCCCAGAGAGGTGGTAGATGCCGAATCCCTGGAAACATTCAAGGTCAGGTTGGAAGGAGCTCTGAGCAGCTTGATCTAGTTGAAGATGTCCCTGCTCATTGCAAGTGGGTTGGACTAGATGACCTTTAAAGGTCCCTTTCTAATCCAAACTATTCTATGATTCTATGTTTCTATGAACCAGGAAGGGTAATTTTCAGGATCTGAGAAATTATTCTGGATGTTCTTTTCCTCTCACATTCTCTTCTGGTTTTTTTTTGTGTTTTTTTTTTTTTTTTTTTTTTTAGCAGCATCCTTTTTTACTCTGAAACCCAAATGGTTTTAATTCAAAGAAACCACAGCTATTTCATCTCTCAAGATATGCATTCCAAACACACCATCACCTCAGAATCTGTTGAAATGGCTAAAGAGGGGAAAAAAACAAAACAACTCCACAACCAAAGAGCATCCTTCCCACTGTAGCTGGTTAGGGTTTTTGAGTGATTGAACTTGATAAGCACTGTTCTACCCATGCTGTCAAAGAAAACTTAACAAATGAAGGCTTTCAATTTACTTTTTCTTCTAATCAAGGTAATAGTGATACTTCTTTGCACTGCAGCAGGTCTCTTGTTGCTCCTTTACTTAGTAAAAATAGACTACTTTTACTTATTTTGATTTCCACAGTGGTCTTGTCTTTTGTTTCCTGTGCAAGAACATTGTTGTTTTTTTTTTTTTTAATTGCTGTTGATCAATATACAAAAGCTGTCTGTCTAGTGCCTGTAAGAAGAAAGTTGTGAGGGGGTTTATTTTTGCTTTCCTTTTGTGTAATTGGAAGTGTCAGCCTATAAAAAAAGGTCAGATGGTTTGGAAGTTGAAATGGAGGGAAGCAAATATGGAAGAAGGTAAAGGATGTTCATTCCTAGTGCCCAGTACTATGGTGGTAATTACATGAGTCCACAGGAGACCAAGATGGTAAAAGTAAATGCCTGCCTGAAACTTCAGCTTTCCTGGATTGAGGATGAAAAACGGCCTTAAGGGAGTATGTGAAATTCTTTAAAGGCTGTCACAGCTCTGAATATGAAATAGTTCCTGCTGCACACGTTTCTTTCAGAAGCACTGAGTTAAAGTTGTAGAGACAACAAAAAAGGATTAGTGTGTGAAGCAACTGTAAAATCTTCAGAAATTATTTAGCCTACAGTATTTTCAAGATAGCTCTCAGAGGAGATTTTTGATGTATTGTACTACTACAATATGAAGTTAGTTTGGCACAGGACCAATGCTAACCTGTCTTTCACGAATCTTTCACTAACCTGTCTATGTACCATTTCAGCACTAGTTACATTTATAGCCAATCAAAAATTTCCTGTTTTTCTTACTGTGCAGATATTTAGCTCATAAATGCCTCAGATTAATTCTGATGTTGACTGGTAGTTCATCCAGAGAGATTTGATTTTTAAGACCTTCCACCGTAAGTGTGAAAAATAAAGGGAGATTTTGTGAATAAAATTACATGAGACTTATTCTTGTCAGCTATGTACTAGTTGAATATTCTCAATTCATCTCATACAGCACGAAATGGAAAGGGTTCTGTTAGAGCATCTAGATGTGCAATTTCAAAATAACTTAGTTTTCCTGTTTAGGAAAATAGATCTTTCCATCATTTATGAAATATATTAGATATTATTTATGAAATATAATACATTTATTTCTGAGTTAATATATTAACTCAAATCCATTTGGTAGTTATCAGTAATTATATGATGGTGTGTATAGGACGAGAAAATCACAAAAGATGTAAGGATAAGGGTTAATCTTCAGGGCAAAGGGTGGGGGGATACATAAGATGTTAAATAATGGCTCTTATCAGGTCAAGTCCTGCCTTATTTACATTAAATCTTACTGAAGACAATGGCATATTGGCACCACAGTTCAGTCATGACAATCAATCAGTGTTTATGTCTGGGACTAGAAAGCATTTCCCAACTTCCGGCTCAGATGTGCATTCTGGACATATCCTGAGCCTTTGGCAGAAAATAATCCCTGGGTGTGTCACTTTCCTCCTCTCCTTTCTCCTCTGACTTTCAAATGTTGTGAAACCTATGGAAAGGAAATCCTGAATGTGTGTGCAGGAAAGAAGCGTGGTATATTAGCACAGCATCAAGATAATGAAGAACACTGTTACTGCTTATATGTCAGGTTAGAACTACAGTCTAGATATCCCTTCTGAAAAACCCCTTTTCACAGATTAGTGGAATTTCTGAATGGTTTCTCTGGAGTTTCACAAACTAAGAATGCATGCGGGAAAAATTGTATCCCCAAGTTAAAAATGTGGCTTTAGAAACAAATACAGCTGACCATACTGCCTCCAGATTTGCATTTTCTGGTTCTGGTTTGAATGGAAATATTGAGCTGTTTAATAACATGCTCTGCAAGATTTCTGTGATGGAGTGTACATTTCACTGCTTGATTAAGCAAATTGTATTACAAATTCATTCCTCTTATCTTTCACCCTTTTTGCTGAACTTTGCTCAATCCTAAAATACTAGATTGGTTGCAGCGTTTCTCTTGCTTAAAATACTAGAGAGTGTATTGGTGCCATTATGGCTGACTAGCAGTCTACGAAGTCCCTACAACTGTTTGACTCATAACGTGTGTAATGAAACATGCATCTGTAATTTTTACTCTCAAATCTACAGTAGTGCTTTCCTATGCATATAGCAGCTGGCATAGCGGACAGAGACCCATGTTTTGGCATGCATGTGCACTTCGATGTCAATCATTCATCTACCTGAATTACTCAGACTGTAGAGCTGGTAGTTCAAAGTCAGCCATCTACTAAGGTGTCCAACTTTTAAACTGAATTTCACACTCTGAAATAGCATTAGAAATCTATGCTCAGACTACAACACACAAGAACATACACAGGAAAATTCACACTGTTAAGGAAAAAAATGCAGTAATGTTCCAACTTCTTCTAGAAAAGAAAAAGAAAAAGAAAAGAAAAAGAAATAGAAAATAACAAGAAAAAGAAAAAGAAAAATTTTCACATTTTGGATGTAGTGAATGTATCAGTCCTAATGAAAACCCTATTGATCAAAATGGGTGAGATAAAAACTCTGAATCTGTAAATCAAAAAAGAAAGTGCAAAGTGAAGACTAATTGTCTAGTGTTTATTCCTCAATGCAAAAAATCTCCACACAACAAATTACTTTGCAAAAAGTTCATAAAACTCCAGATCTGTCACACACTAGGACAATGTTTTTGTCCTTGTTATTGAAGAGTCCTGAAAGCAAACCTTTCTGTTGATAATCATAAAAATGAGCTACTCCTGAATTTGAGAGATATTCAGACTGTACCAACTACATTTTCAAAGTACTTATTCAGGAAATACTTGATATGTTGTAAGGTCTAGACTTCTATTAGTTCTTTTGGTTCTAGTTAAGTAACTAAAAGTTTTAGGTAGATTAGAATGGAGTCTTCTGAAATCTATACCGATTTTAGCTTTTGAACAAAATTGTTATGACTCTTTCAAGCCTCACGCAGTTCTTAAAATATTTGACAAGCAAGAAAACAAACAGATTTTAATCTTCACATTACTGAGTTAGGCTTGGTTTACAAAACTGATTTAAAGGAAAGAAAGTTCCATGAGTAGATTCTGCCACAAGTTTTCAAAATCATACATGAAACTGTAGAAAATATGGACACTTTAGATGAATACTTTCACTGCAGTAGTAATTAAAAATGACTTGGAATATGACATTTTGGAAATATTCTGGTTTTTGATCTCAATTATTTTCTTACATTAGTTTTTTAAGAATCAAACTTAAGTTCTATTAAAAATCAGAAACGTAAATTCAGCTCATCAGCTGAGAAAGCAAGAGGTAGCAAAGCTTGTATGTCACTGATAAGAGTGGTCTCATGAAATAAGAACAGAAATAATGGCTGCATTTTTTTTTTTAATGATATATGAAAAAAAATATGCCTGTGGCAAATTGGAGGATAAAGCTGATATGTGTAAAGTGTGGTGAAGGCTAAACCTAGTTCCTTATGAACTTATGAACTAAAGCTAGTTCCTTATGAATTCTGCATTCAAATTACTGGTAATAATTTTGATATTTCATTGTATGTTAAATATTGCATATAAAGCATTAAAAAACCCACTGTTATTCATATCGATCTACTTAATTATAGTGTTAATATTCATATACCCACTGGATTTTTCTCCAGAACTGTTAATATGAAAAAGCACTATAACTGTATTTGAATATAGAAAGATCGAATCTGGAATAGCTTGATTCCATAGCCAACGATAACAGCATTTATTTCATGCATCTGTTATTTAAAGAAGAAGCAGGTTTTTGTAGTAGTGGATTTGTCTTGCATGGAGAATGAAAACCTTCATTAAAAGAATTTTGAGTAAGATTGTTTTTTCAGGGAAAAAAAAAGTCCATATGCACTTTCAGAAAGTACAAGTGATAGTTTTACCATCCCATGGTCTGTTATTTTAACTAATTAGATGATCAGGATAACAAGATGGAAGAAAGTGGTGAAGGAATGGAAGTGTAACATGCACTAAATTTGGGAAGGGGACAAAATTTTGGAAAACTGGAAAAACATTGAGAGAAAATTTTGAGTTATATCAGGGAAATGAAATGTAAGTAGTGTCTTAGTAGCATGAAAAAGAAGCTTGGCATTAGAAAGCTGTTGTACAGATCATCATTAAAGAAAGAGAGCTGCCGAAGATTTTAGAATAAATTAAGCAGAGGGAGTTCCTCGGATACACATCACTGGAAATAAGAAAGGCATGATCTTAAAAGATCATGTAAAAGATCTTGTAAAAGAAGCAAAGACACTGATTAAGGTGGCATTTAATATCAGACCTTCTTCAGAAGATAGAGTAAAATTAGGTGCAGAAGAAGCATCTGAAACACAGCAAATGAGAATTATAGCAGGTGAAAAGAGCAAGGTAGGAGTGAGAAGGCAGAGACTGGGACAAGCATGAACATTTAGAGGTTTTCTTGATAATTATTGTATTGAAAACAAAAATTCTGATTCTTGGGACTTTTGGAATGAAGTTCTAATTTTTCAACATCTTTCTCAAAAAAATCAACTCTTAAATAAGAAAGGTACCAGGGTACTAGGAAAAAAAAAGGCAAAAAAGAGAAGGAAAAAGAAAAAGAAAAAGAACAAGGAGAAAGAAAAAGGAAAAAGAAAAAAGGGAAAAAAAGAAAAAAGAAAGAAAAAAAAAGGCAGAACCCCCAGAACAATAGCTAACAGTTAAATTTTGTGTCCTGCTTTTCTTCCACTTCTGGCTCTTTATTGTTCTCTGAAACTGGGAAAGGTTTCCAATAGAAATTTCACCAAAATGAAGAAATTTCTAGGGGAAAAACATGTTTTCATGTATATACACTGCCATTTCTCCTTCAGCCAGTTTTATTCTTCTTTCTGTATTCTTTTGTAAATAGAATATATGTCTGGAGTCTATTTAATGTAATTTCCAAACCATAAGTAAGGGAGAAAGAAGGAAGAATCTACAAAGGAAGAATTTTGCACATTTTCCTTGTGTTCAGGTAGATGTATGGCTGATATTTGTATTGGCAAATTTACTAGATAGAACTTAGGAATTGTAGTTATTAACTAGGTTCTGTAAAATCATACAGAATGCTTTAAATATGCTTTTCCTCCTGTCAACCTGAACCCTTAGCTATGTGTCATATGGTCTGATCACTGGAAAAAATACTGTTGGTAGATCTTCACAGAAAATTGTTTCTAATATTGTGTTTACCATCTCTTCTAGGAATTTAGGTTCTCGATGATCTAACCACAAATATTTTGTGACAATCTCCCAACCAGAACCCAACAATAATTGATGTTGTAACTGTTTATATATACATATGTATCTGAAAGCATGGGTGCTTCCAGTTTGTCATCTTTAATTTTAGAGCGTGTTCCACAAGTCACCTGTGTCATTTAATTCCATTGATTTACAACTGTCTATCAGTTGTTTCTACTCTACTGCTCCCAAAGTCACATTTGGCCTATCTACATGTCAGTCAGTCATATCCCAGTCTCAGCCCTCTGTCTTACATCCCATTGTTATGTTTTGTTCTGCCAAGGATTGCTACAATCCACCTTATGTATAGGTCAAGGTCACATATCCAGCATGTTTTCTGCAGTCACTAGATCATGCATTATGGTTCAGCCAGCCAAGGTCATCCTGCACACAATAGAAATAATATGAAAATTTAAATCTTACTAGGTCCAATTATAGGAAAATTTATTTATGGGATTATGCTGAAGTTGTCCTCTGACTTCAGCATTATTTTTTTTCCCTACGGAAAGTTAAATGACATGCATTAAGATTTCATGATTAATTAGGGAATGCTGGACCAGTCTTATTTAGGTGACTTCTATCTACTGGGTGACATTTTTGACATTATGCAAAACCCTAGTGTGTGGATCACGTAAATGGAGTAGTATTGCATAAGTAGCTGTCGTGGTTTAGCCCCAGCCAGCAACTAAACACTACGCAGCCGCTCGCTCACCCCCCCACTCCGGTAGGATGGGGGAGAGAATCGGGAGGGCACATGAAGAAAAACCTGCGGGTTGAGATAAAAACAGTTTAATAATGGAAATAAAACAAAGGAGAACAGTGATAATAACAACGATAACAACAATAACAGAATATACAAAACAGGCGATACACAATGCAACTGCTCACCCCCATGTGTTCCGCACCAAAACCCCGCGAACCGTGCTCTCCCCCCAAAGGGACCACCCCCCAGTTTTTAAGCTGGGCATGATGTCACATGGTATAGAATACCCCATTGGCCAGCTGGGTCAACCACCCCGGCTATGCTACCCCCCAGGTCCCCCTGCACCTTGAAGGGTGGGGGAGGCTGTCGGTGCACCCGGCAACAACCAAAGCATCAATGGGCCATCAACATTCCTTTCATCGACAAACCAAAAACACAGCACCCC
>JASVER010000228.1:253573-276963 GCA_030449065.1 Oceanodroma leucorhoa | reverse complement strand
TACCCGTGCATCTAGGGCCGAGGTAGGTTTTCCATCCCACTTCCTCATGTCTTCTCCGTGGTCACGCAGGTAAAACCAGAGGGTGCCCCGGCGTGTGTACCCACGATCTCTCCTCTTTTGAGCGGGCGAACGCCTACTCCGAATGGCTGAGATACTGGCCCATGCAGATGGGGAGCAGGAGATATCCTCTTTGAGTTGCTGGACCTCCTGAGACAATTTCTCCACCGCAGAGACGCAGGCCCGTAGGGAAGAGAGAGACTTTCTTCGTATTGCTGGAGTTGGCCAGCCAGTTCATCCACCGTTTGTTCCTCTCCATCTTTCCAGGTCATTACTGCTAACGAGTTGGCATGCGACGCTGGTGCGCTCCGTACAAACTTCCTCCACATAGGTCGGGTGCATCTGACTTCATCTGGGTCTTTGGATAACTGCTCGTTATTCAGGTCACCACAGATCACTTCCAGCACGGCTAATTCCCTCAGGTACTGGATACCTCTCTCAATGGTGGTCCACTTGCCTGGGTGACATACAACATCTTCCTTGAAGGGATACCTTTCCTTCACGCCTGACAGGAGTCGCCTCCAGAAGCTGAGGACTTGTGCCCCATGTCCAATTGCCTTGTCAATGCCCTCTTCCCTAGAAAGGGATCCCAGCTGCTTGGCTTCCCTCCCCTCTAATTCCAGGCTGCTGGCCCCGTTATCCCAGCACCGGAGCAGCCAGGCGACAATGTGCTCGCCTGGGCGGCGGCTGAAATCTTTCCGCATATCTCGCAGCTCCCCCAGAGACAGGGATCGGGTGGTCACCACCTCATGTATGGGCTCTGCCTCCTCCTCCGGCTCTCGTGATGGCCCTGGTTCATCTTCATCCCTCACTGCACGGGCTGATTTCCTTGTGCATCTTCTCTTTTGCATAGGGGCGACTGACACCGGCACGGGCGGGTTCTCTGTCGCAGGGGGCGGGGGAGCCGCCGTGTCTGCCGCGGGGGGTGGGGTGGCTGCAGGACCGGTTGTTCTGTCATCYGATCCAGAGACCTTCCCCTCCCCCTGAGGGTTCTGAATAGTGTTAGTCAGGGCTCGGTAGGCATGGGCCAGGCCCCAGCACATGGCAGTGATTTGKGTCTCCCTGGAATTGCCAGGGTGACAGCACACTTTTTCCAAATATTCCACTAGTTTTCCAGGATTTTGCACTTGTTCAGGGATGAAGTTCCAAAACACTGGAGGTGCCCACCACCCTAGGCATTTGCCTGTGCTCTCCCACTCACCCTGCCACTCATAACTATCCAGCCTCAGGGCAGATCTCTGGATGATGTTCTTAAATCGCATCTTAATCTTGCACAAAACCAAAACGATATTCCCCAGCAATAGCAACAGATGTATCTTAACTACCCAGGGGTGCTCAAGGTACTGACAAGTGACTATAACAAAGGAGACGACATCATAGAGGAAKGTAGTGAGGGTGCCATTCTCTATCCCCCCCATAGAAAACGTCTCAGAAGAAGAGGTGTAATTGCCAATTGCCTCCATGAAGTGGTACCCGAAATACAATAACAGCTTCGTTATGAATCCCAAGTACCACACCCCCCCCATTGTCAGTATTTTAATAACAAGTCTCCCAGGTATGACATCACTAATTATTGCAGAGCAGARCAGACTACAAAACCCAAACCCAAGCTTTAGCATGTACAGTAACAACAAGAGCATGGTGCAGATGGTGCAGACCAAACAAATCAGTATCGCAAGCAGATGAATCAGTATTATGACCGGCAGCTATCAACAGCCAGAAATTCTTTAATGCACTCTAGTTGTTAATCTGCTGTTATCTCAGGCCTTCGTGCCCCACGTTGGGCGCCAAAAAGGACTGTCGTGGTTTAGCCCCAGCCAGCAACTAAACACCACGCAGCCGCTCGCTCAGCCCCCCACTCCGGTAGGATGGGGGAGAGGATCGGGAGGGCACACAGAGGAAAACCCACGGGTTGAGATAAAAACAGTTTAATAATGGAAATAAAACAAAGGAGAATAGTGATAATAACAACGATAACAACAATAACAGAATATACAAAACAGGCGATACACAATGCAACTGCTCACCCCCACGTGTTCCGCACCAAAACCCCGCGAACCGTGCTCTCCCCCCAAAGGGACCACCCCCCAGTTTTTAAGCTGGGCATGATGTCACATGGTATAGAATACCCCATTGGCCAGCTGGGTCAACCACCCCGGCTATGCTACCCCCCAGGTCCCCCTGCACCTTGAAGGGCGGGGGAGGCTGTCGGTGCACCTGGCAACAACCAAAGCATCAATGGGCCATCAACATTCCTTTCATCGACAAACCCAAAACACAGCACCCCCTCCAGCTACAGGGAAGAGAGTTAACTCTGTCCCAGCTGGAACCAGGACAAGCTTCCTTTCAGGTAGTTGTAGAGAGCGATCAGGTCTCCCCTCAGCCTCCTTTTCTCCAGGCTAAACAACCCCAGCTCCCTCAGATGCTCCTCATAAGACCTGTTCTCCAGACCCTTCACCAGCCTCATCGCCCTTCTCTGGACACGATCCAGCACCTCAATGTCCTTCTTGTAGTGAGGGGCCCAAAACTGAACACAGTATTCGAGGTGCGGCCTCACCAGTGCCGAGTACAGGGGCACGATGACCTCCCTCTGCCTACTGGCCACACTATTCCTGATACAGGCCAGGATGCTGTTGGCCTTCTTGGCCACCTGGGCACACTGCCGGCTCATGTTCAGCCGGCTGTCGACCAGCACCCCCAGGTCCTTTTCCAACGGGCAGCTTTTCAGCCACTCTTCCCCAAGCCTGTAGCGTTGCCTGGGGCTGTTTTGACAGAAGTGCAGGACCCGGCACTTGGCCTTGTTGAACCTCATGCAATTGGCCTCGGCCCATGGATCCAGCCTGTCCAGATCCCTCTGCAGAGCCTTCCTACCCTCAGGCAGATCAACACTCCCACCCAACTTGGTGTCATCTGCGAAATTACTGAGGGTGCACTCGATCCCCTTGTCCAGATCATTGATAAAGATGTTAAACAAGACAGGCCCCAAACTGAGCCCTGGGGAACACCTCTTGTGACCGGCCACCAACCGGATTTGACTCCATTCACCACAACTCTCTGGGCTTGGCTGTCCAGCCTGTTTTTTACCCAGTGAAGAGTACACCCGTCCAAGCCATGAGCCGCCAGCTTCTCCAGGAGAATGCTGTGGGAGACAGTGTCAAAGGCTTTACTAAAGTCCAGGTAAACCACATCCACAGCCTTCCCCTCATCCACTAGGTGGGTCACCCAGTCGTAGTAGCTCTGCTGACAGTTTTTCTCATATCACCAAAGACTTGAAACTCAACTATTTCATGATCACTGTGGCCAAGACGGCCACCAATCATCACATCACCCATGAGATTTACAAACAACAGATCCAGGAGGCCACATTTCCTAGTCGTCTCCCTTAGCGCCTGTATGAAAAAGTTACCTTCAATGTGCTTCAGGAATTTCCTGGACCTGTTTATGTCTGCTGTACAATAGTCCCAGTTAACATCTGGAGAGTTGAAGTTGCCTATAAGGACATGGGCAACTGATCTAGAGATTTCCCTTATTTCCTTACAGGCTAATACATCGGTATCACCATCCTGATTGGGCAGTCTATAGTAGACTGCCACAACATCTACTTTATGAGCTTTTCCCCTAATCCTTACCCAGAGGCTCTCAACCATGACAGCCCCAACTGCAAGCACTGTACAGTCCAACCCCTCCTTTGCATATGGCACTACACCTCTGCTTCACCTGCCCTGCCTATCTCTCCTGAAGAGCCTAGAACCATCCATCACAGCAGTCCAGTCACAAGAGTCATCCCACCAAGTCTCGCTTGTGCCAAAGACGTCGTATCTCTGGGACTGAGCCAAAGCTTCTACTTCCTCTTGTTTATTCCTCATACTGTGTGTATTAGTCCTCAAACATTTTCATGCCATGCCATAGCTTATCACTAGTAAGCCTTGATTTTATCCCTTTTCTCCCTTCAAACCTAGTTTAAAGCTCTTTCAATCAGCCCTGCTAACTTGTGAGCAAAAATATTTTTCTCCCATTGACAAAGGTGAATCCCACCAGGCCTTGGAAGGCCTGGTGTCACATAGACCACCCCATGATTGAAAAAAACAAAATTCTGCTGGTGACACCAGCCTGGGAGCCAGGTATTGATAAGCTGGTTCTGCTTGTTTCTTTCGGTGTCAATCCCTACAACTGGGAGGGTAGGGGAGAGTACTACCTGCACTCCTGATCCCTTTGCCAATTTCCCTAAGACCCTGAAGTTTCTTTTGATCACCCTTGGACTTTTCATTCCAACTTCATTGGTACCCACATGAAAAAGCAATAATGGATAATAATCTGAGGGCCGTACCTGGCTAGGAAGTTTCCTGGCAACGTCTTTAACCGAAGCCCCAGGGAGGCAGCAAACTTCCCTAAAAGGCAGGTCTGGTCAGCAGACTGTGCTGTCTGTTTGCCCTCAGAAGCAACTCACCTACGACAATAACTCGCTGTTTTTTCTTCATGGAGGTGTTCATGACAAAGTGGGTAGGCTGACCTGACCTTGGTGACTCCTCTAGCATAGATGGATCATGTCCCTGTCCTTCCAATTCCAGAGCCTCGTATCTGTTGTGTAAGGTCACCTGGGAAGTCAAGGTAGACAAGGAGGAGCTTCCCCACTGCTCTCTACTGAGATTTTTTTCCATTCACCTCTATCCCTCAAGTCACTGCCTTCTGCCTGGCAGAGAGAGGGTGCAGAATGCCCCTTGTCATTTGTTATGCCTAATTGACATTTCTGTTCTATTAAGGGCAGAATATGGTTCTGATAGTCAATATCCTTCTTGGACACCTGGATGCTCCTTAACCTGTTCACTTCCTCCTGAAGCTGAGCAGTTTTTCTACGTGGGTGCACCTTTCACATACATTCTTGCTACTGCCCTCAGACACCAGTAGAAACCTTGAGCACACCCTGCAACTGGAGGCCTGGATGGCTGCATGTTCCCTTGGGAGCTCTGTGTGGGTATCCGCATTTGTCCCGGTGGGTGCTAATACCACAGGGGACGCAGAGGACATAGCTTTCTTTTGGGTGGTCACCATTGCTTGAGCTCCCTGGAGGGCAGATTATGACTGGTGCGGGGGGCCTGCGGGTGGACAGTCTGGCTGTGAAGCTGCAGTCTCACAGCATCTTGGTGTCCTTCAGCAGCTGGTTGTCCTTGCTACTGCCTGATCCCTTTCCACACACAAGCCCAAGGGTGTTGAGGGCCCAGATACACCCTTAGACTTCCCCCAGGTACGTCACAAGCCTTGCAGTCTTCTCAGCACACAGTAACTGCTGCTGCTAGCATCAGCTTCCCATGGTTTCAAAGAAATACCTTCTTATACTTGTTGTCCATTTGAAAAGTTTATGTTAGCTTGGTTGGCTAAGGAAACAAGTTATGGTATCTCATAGTATTTCTGCCTCTCTACTGCTCCGTTCCCATTCTATGTTCCATAGCACTGTTTAGTTATTAAGCACCTGTGCAGCTGTGAACAAACAAGCATCCTTACTGTCCAGCTAGAGAGAAAGTGGCACCAGGAGATTGACATATTTCTGTTTCTGAGGCTGAGAAGCTTAAGGAACATACATGGGAGCAGAGAATACAGTGGGATATACACAGGAGCACAGAAAGGGACATCAGGGAAGGTGAGTTTGAATTTGGAGGTAAAGGAGATATAGATGGCATAGGGAAAAACTGCACATATTGCAGTAAAAAGAAGGTGCAGAGTTGGAATTACTGGACTGGAGTATCTAAGGAATCCGTAGGAAACCAGAGTCCATTAATATGCACTTCTAGAGCAATTTATTAAATAATATATTTGTTAGATTATTATGTCCCTTCAGTGATTCGATGCATAGCATCTCAATTTCTCTGGTTACCAATGTAGAGCATAGGGTTGCTCTCTACACTTGCCTGTTAATTTTTCAGTGCAGTCTGGTGTCATTGTGCTCCTAATGGGTATAATGTTCTTCGATAGAAATGTTGCTTATCTTGCTCATGTATGGTGGGTCTGTGTCCAGACAGGGAGAGCACATGCCCACCAATGAAAATGTTCTTACTAAACATTTAGTAACCTAAAAGAGGCAGCCAGCAGATGCAGCAGTTTGCACAGCAGCTTCCGCAGAAGGGTGCAAAGAAGGGGGAGGACTCTGTTGAAAATGTGACACTGTAATAGTCTCAGACATGGTGGTAACACGCCACAGGGCAGTTTCCTTAGTAGGTGTTGAGGCAGCTGTCCCTGCAAGGGTGAGTCCTCAGCATAGACTGAGCTTCAGGTGGCAGATGCAGCCTTACAAGTCCCAGGCTGTAGGGATTGCCTGGGTCCTGTCTCTGAGGCCAGGAGAGATGCACTTCTGTCCTGCAGGAGGTGTGCTGTCTTGGAGGTGCTGCCAAGTGGAGGAGCTATGGGAGGAAGTAAGTAGGCTGTGCAACACCAGAGAGGAAGACAGGGAGGTAGAAAGAATCTTCTCTGAGACTGAACAACTTGAAGAGCCTCAGACCCATCTGCAGAACAGAAGCAGGCAGTCTCTACGCCACTATCAAGGTAAGCAAAACTTCTGGAGAAGGAGAAGGATGGAAGCTGGTGACTTCTGGCATCAAGAGGAAGGCTTCTGTCCCATACAAGAGCTTATAATTGCAAAATACATTTACCACCCTCAAAGTTGAAAAGGAGCCAGAAGTACCTACAAGCAAAGGGCCTGGTCCACCTAACCCCATATAAGACTATCAGGAAGAAATGTCGAGTCATCATAATGGGTGACTCCCTACTGCAAGGGATGAAGGCACCCATTTGTCAGCCTGACAAGCCATCTAGAGAGGTTTGCTGCCTGCCTGGGGCCCAGTATCTGGGATGTTGTGGAGGGACTGCTGAAGCTCGTCTGGCCTTCTGACTACTACCCCCTGCTCTTATTTCATGTGGGCACAAACGATACTGCCAAGGGAAACCTGGACAGTATCAAAAGTGACTACAAAGCTCTGAGAACCACAGTCAAGTGAATGGGAGCCCAGGTGGTGTTCTCCTCAATCCTGCTGGTGAGGGGAAAGGGTGTGAAGAGAAAGGCACTAATAGAACAAGTTAATAATTGGCTATGGAACTGGTGCTGGTGGTAGGGGTTTGGGTTCTATGACCATGGGACCCTGTTTGCAGACCAGCGTCTGCTTGGGAGAGATGGAAACCATCTTACTAATCAGGGCAAAACTATTCTCACCAAGAGGATGGCTGACCTCATTAGGAGGTCTTTAAACTAGAAGTGACAGGGGAGGGAGAGGGCAACCAGCATCCTTTGAGGGAGTGATGGACAGGATTGCTGAGCAAAGGGCATGGAGTGGTGTGATGGGAAGGGATCACAAAGTCAACAAAATGGGGCTTCGGTGGGGTCACCTCCAGCACCTGCATGTCAGCAAGGATATGCCTACAAGGCACCATTGTGAACAAATCCCCCAAACCCTCTCTGGGAACTCAACATGACTGTGGTGCCACTCAAATGCCTGTATAATAATGCACGCAGTAAGGGGGGTAAACATGATGAGTTAGACATCTGCATGCAGTTGCAGGACTATGATCTTGTTGGGATCATGGACATGTGGTGGGATGGCTCCCATGTTGCAATGATGTGTTGCAATGGAGGCATATAGGCTCTTTAGGAAGGACAGGAAGGGAAGATGAGTAGAGGCAGTTGCCCTTTATGTGAGAGAGCAACTGGAATGCATGGACCTCTGCCTGGGATGGATAGGGAGCCAACAGAGGGTTTGTGGGTTAGGATTAAAGAGAGGACAGGCAAAGGGGACATTATAATGGGCATTTGCTATAGACCACCTGACCAGAAAGAACTAGTGGATCAGGACCTTTACAGACAAATAGGAACAGCCTCACATTTGCAGGCCCTGGTCCTCATGGGGGACTTCAACCACCCCGGTATCTGCTGGAGGGACAAACAGCGGGACATAAGCAGGCCAGGAGGTTCCTGGAATGCATTGATGATAACTTCCTCCTCAAAGTGATTGAGGAACCAGCAAGGAGAGCTGCTCAGCACGTCCTCATACTCACCAACAAGAAGGGGTTCATTGGGGATGTGAAGATAAAAGGCAGCCTTGGCTGCAGTGACCATGAGATGGTGGAATTCAGGATTCTGAGGGCAGGAAGGAAAGTGAAAAGCAAGCTCACAACCCTGAACTTCAGGAGAGCAGACTCTGACCTCTTCAAAGATCTGCTTGGAAGAGTCCTATGGGATAAAGCCCTGCAGCGAAGAGGGGTCCAAGAAAGCTGGTTAATATTCAAGGATCACCTCCTCCAATTTCAAGAGAGATCCATCCCAATAAATAAGAAGTCAGGCAAAAATGCCAGGAGGACTGCGTGGATGAAAAAGAAGCTCCTGGCCAAACTCAAAGACAAAAAGGAAGCATAGAGAGGATGAAAGCAAGGATGGGTAACCGGAGAGGAATACAGGAGCATTGTCCAAGCATCTAGGGATGAAGTTAGGAAAGCTAAAGCCCAAATGGAATTGAATCTGGCTAGAGATGTCAAAGACATCAAGAAGGACTTTTATAAGTACATAGGAAACAAAAGGAAGATTAGGAAAATGTGAGACCATTGCTCAACAAGACTGGGGACCTAGGTACACAGAACATGCAAAAGGTGGAAACACTGAATGCCTTCTTTGCCTCACATTTTACTAATAAGACAGGCCTTTGGGAAGCCCAGGTCCCAGAGACTGGGAGAAAGGCTGGAGTAAGGAAGATGTACCCTTGGTGGAGGAGGATCAAGTCAGGGAATACTTAAGCAAACTGCACATACAGTGTATGTCCATGGGCCTTGATGGGATGCATCCATGAGTGCTGAGGGAGCTGGCAGATGTCATTGCGAGGACACTCTCGATGATCTTTGACCAATTGTGGTGACTGGGAGAAGTGCCTGAAGACTGGAGGAAAGCAAATGTCACCCCCATCTTCAATAAGGGCAAGAAGGGAGACCCAGGGAACTACAGGCTGGTCAGCCTCACCTTGATCCCTGAGAAAGTGATGGAGCAGTTAATCCTGGAAATCATTTCCAGGCACATTAAGGATTACTTAGTAAGCATTACTTAGCAACAACTAAAACATCAGTGCGTTATCAACATTATTCTCATACTAAATCCAAAACAAAGCACTATACTAGCTACTATGAGGAAAATGAACTCTATCCCAGCTGAAACCAGGACAGTATGACACAATTTATTCAAACAAGTGAGCAGTGTTTGGTACTACGTTGCCTAGGAATGTTGTACAACTATTTCATTATGCTTAGAAATGATAAGGACGAGAGGAAATGGCCTTAAGTTGCGCCAGGGGAGGTTTAGATTGGATATTAGGAAAAATTTTTTCACTGAAAGGGTAGTCAGGCATTGGAACAGGCTGCCCAGGGAAGTGGTGGAGTCACCATCCCTGGAGGTGTTAAAAAAACGTGTGGATGAGGTGCTTCGGGACATGGTTTAGTGGGCATGGGTACTGGGTTGATGGTTGGACTCGATGATCTTAGAGGTCTTTTCCAACCTTAATGATTCTATGATTCTATGAGAAAATAATCAGGAGCAGTCAGCATGGTTTCATCAAGGGGAAGTCATGCTTGACCAACTTGATAAACTTCTGTGATGAAGTGACTGGCTGGCTAGATGAGGAGAGAGCAGTGGATATTGTCTACCTAGAGTTCAGTAAGTCCTTTGACACTGTCTCCTTTAAGATCCTCACAGAGAAGCTGTTGATATACGGTCTGGATGAGCAGACAGTGAAGTAGTTTAAAATTGGCTGAATGGTTGGGCTCGGAGGTTGGTGGCCAGTGGTGCAAAGTCTAGCTGAACGCCAATGACTAGCAGTGTACCCTAGGGATCAATACTGGGTCCTGTCCTGTTTAACATCGTCATTAATGATGTGGATGATGGGACAGGGTGTGCCCTCAGCAAGTTTGCTAATGACACAAAATGGGGAGGAGTGGCTGATATGCCAGAGGGTTGTGCTATCATCCAGAGAGACCTCAACAGGCTAAATGCATTAGATAAAGCACTGCCAGCAGGTCAAGGGAGGTGAACCTCAGCACTGGTGAGACCACACCTGGAGCATTGTGTCCAGTTCTGGGCTCTCAAGTTCAAGAGAGACATGGACATACTGGAGAGAGTTCAAGGGACTGGAGAACCTCACATATGGGGAAAGGCTGGGAGAGCTGGGGCTGTTCAGCCTGGAGAAGAGAAATTTTGGGGGGGATCTTATCCATGTGCACAAATAACTGAGGGGAGGGTGCAAACAAGAGGGAGCCAGGGTCTTTTCAGTGGTGCCCAGTGACAGGGAAAGAGCAATGGTCACAAACTGAGACACAGGAGATTCCCTCTGAATATCAGGAAACATTTCTTTACTGTGAGGGTGACTAAGCACTGGCACAGGTTGCCCAGAGAGGTTGTGGCGTCTCCCTGAGAGATATTTACGGTCCTGGGCAAGTGGACTCAGGTGGTCCTGCTCGAGCAGGGTGTTTGGACAAGATGACCTCCAGAGGTCCCTTCCAACCTCAGCCATTCTGTGATTCTGTGATTCTGTGAAGGTTACAGCCCCCAGTTGTGATAATAACTATGAAATTCCCAATGGTTATTTCTTGTGAAATAGACTACTTAATATTAAAAACTTCCTATTTATTGAATTTAAAAAACTGTTATGGGTGTTAAAATTGCTATTTAAAAAAACCAGGTCTTCACTGCACTATATAGTACAGAAACATGGATAAGAAGATGTCCTCTTACCTGCAAGGGAACTTAAACTATACAGAGAGCTAAAAGAAGTTCAGGAAGACTGTAAGACAGATTTGATCATCAGAATAGTGTTTGGTCACAACATGAATACCCTAATTATCAAATTATTTGTAAATAAAGCACAGTGGTGGACTGAACTTTTTGAGCACTTACTTTTCTTCCTCCTTTTCTCAAGATGGAGGTAGTGCTGGAGAAAGAAGGAAGGTACTTGTTTACGTAAAAAGCAGCCGATTAGAGAAAAAGCTATAATTCTTGATAACTGGCTGTGGTTAAGGAGGCAATGGGATCAAATTCCTTCTATTAGATGGAATGGATGTCCTCTAAAATAGGATATAAATGCAGAAAAGCTGACCTTCTGCATGCAGTTTTAATCTCTCCTGCTTTATGGGCAACAGCTAGACTACAGGCAAAGTAAATTTATTTAAGATCAGTAAGTGTTTTGTCATGGTCAATTAGTGAATTACTAAATTTGTTTCTATTTCATTTTGGATTCATAGGGTTGGGTTTTTTTTCCCCACTTGTCCCTTACTCACAGATTTTTTTTATAAACAAGTAAATCCTTTTGCTAATAGGGAAGTTGGAAGCCAAGAATAACTTTTATTTGGTCTGTTCAGATGATGCTTGTCCCTTGGGACTGGACTGCTAATTATATGAAAAGAATTTTGGAAGTAGGGTGCTGAAGCTATTATCTGTTAAAGTTCATTCAAATATCTCAGATCTTTCATATTGCTTAGCATACTCCTTTTTTTCTTTCTGTAAGATATACAAATAACAATATTTAATAAGTACAGTCCTAAAATGGGTTCCTGAGGAACTCCACTAGTAGCTGGTCATTAACTAGTAAGCAGTCAAAAACCACATTCAAATTGTCTCCCACTTAGTCGTTTTCCTATATTCTTTCCAAGACGTTTTAGTAATTTCCATTCTCTCTGATTTAAATAATAATTTCCCACACATTATCATATCAAATACTTTACTAAAGCTCAAATAAATAACATCTCTGTAATGCCTCTTCTCTAAATAATTATCTAATGAAAGAAAACAAATACATTTGTTTGTGACAATATGAAATTAATTAAAGATCTGGATTTAAATCTTTGGACAGGGAGTAAAGGATTGTTGGATCATTGAAAGATGCTAAGTAAAACCTTCAGGCCAAAAAGAAAAATATATAAACCCATTTGAGGCATGTGGTTGGAAGTTTTCCTCAGAAACACTTTAGTAGTTTAAGAAAAAGTATTTTCAGCTATTACAGACTGTTCTCTTTCAAGCAGTACTAGGATGAATGAGTATAACTTTTCTTTGAAGTACATGGAACTACTACAGCATAAGGTCTAACTAATATTTTAAGTTTTTATTATAAGTTCTTCAGGAGACATTACACTGAATGCCCTACTTAACGGTAGTGTTATAGCTTTCAATTGTTTCACCAAAAATTGTATTTAAAATCCTGCTATATCTACTGTAACCTAGACACAAAAGACAGACACTAAAAACTTATAATGACTGCAGTAATAGTTACACTTAAAACACTCTCCAGAATTAAATTTACAGATAATAGTCTGGAAGCAACAATTAGTGAAAAATGGAATATCCATGGAAATGGAATATCTTGGAAATATCCAAGGTGCCACTGTAGCAGAAAACAATGAACATAGCGAGTTTAGTGAACCGTCAGCTGTTTAATAATAACAACAGTAACTGTAAAAAAATTCCTTAAAAATCACTGTGTGGCAGGGTACAATTATTAAGGCTTTAAGTACAGTAAGGCCAAGATTATTCCTTTTAGTCATTACTTTGTGAGTAGATTCATGGAATTCAACAAATGGTTCAATATGGGTGAGAGTGGCGGGGTCAGACCCTAAATAAGCAATGCTTATACTGCTGAGGAGAAAGAGAATCTTTACTTGAATATAAAATAAGTCCTTTTATGTTATCTCAAAGACAAATATTGAATGTTGCTCTTCAGCAATGCATATGTAATAAGCCTGGAGGGTTTAAAAAGCCGAGTGATATAGCTCTTTCTCAAGATTATGATGAAACACTTACATTCAGTACCAACTCTGGAGAATATTTAACAGCCTCTATCAGAACTAGATTTTTTTACACTATCAAATCCACATAACATGCACACAACAGTATGAAAAGACCTGGATGAGAGGCAATCTGGGATATTAATATTTATTTTCAATAAATATTGTACCAGACTGGATATTCCAGAAGACTGAAAGGAAAGTAGTGTGCTGATATTTAAAAGTGATAAATGGAATAGCACAGGTAATTGAGTTTTTTCTGCCTGACACAGAACAATGTCATCACAGCAGGTTTGCAGGTTTTGATTATTGAAAAGCAAGGCCACGTGATAAAACAAAACTTAAATTATTATGAAACTGAGGATATTTTTCAATCAGTATCTGTGGAAAACAGATTATTTGTATTAATATTGTATGCATAGAATAATTTGGTTGATGAACGTAATAGTGTGAGAGCACTGATATACTGATACTTGCCTCTGAAAGACATTCATGCCATCTCATATCAGGAATCGAAAGAATGCCAACTTAACATGGCTTTCACTACATTGGTGACAAATTGGCTGCTAAGACTGGAAGTGTATCTTGGTTTCAGATGGGCTACAGTTAATTTTTTTCCTAGTAGCTGGTATATTGGTGTGTTTTGGATTTAGTGTGAGAAGAATGTTGATAACACACTGATGTGTTTTAGTTGTTGCTAAGTAGTGTTTACACTGGTCAAGTAGCTGGAAATTTTCAGCCAAATGAGTTCATATAGGTAATAAGTAAAGTTATTAGTAAATTATGTATTCTGTCAGATTATTTGTTAAAAGCATCTGTATTTCCACAAAGGAGTACACAGTGACAACGGTAGGTGGGGGARCCCAAATAATCCCCTGTCCCAGATGCTCCCAGGCCCATCACCAGAGCCATAGACCAATCCATAGACAGGTCCATCACAAGCCCAAAGGAACACAGGGGCACAAAGGCAGGCAGGAGGGAACCACATTTAGGACTCAGGAGAAGAGACACCCTGTCCAGGCCCATCCTGGGGTTTTCTCAGGAGAGGCTCAGCCCTGGTATCCAGGTGTGAAATACATCATGAATGGAGAAGCTCTCTGTAGCAGCTTTCAGACTGGTAATGAGTCACTGCCTAGGGGTAGGGAATGCTTTATGGGATGCAAGGGAAGAGTGGGATTGCACAAGATTTATAATGGGCTGTTTAAGGGATGAACCAAAGGCAGGGAAAGGGATGGATGTAGGTGATTTGGGGAGGAACAACAGAGGAAAACCAGGGATAAACAGTGCCATTTGTGTGTAAACAGTGGGCTGGTTGGTACACTTGCCTGGCCTTGCTGTGTGCCTGATTAGCTCAGTCTGCCCCATCTTCTCATTAATCTCCATTTCTAACTATCTTCTGCAGGCAGGAACTGTGTGCATGTGTGTGTATGGGGTCTGAGTGCCAGCAGCTGGAGTCAGACCATGGGTCAGGCGGCTCATCTGTCTATGGTGCCAGTGATGGGAGAGACCAGTGAGTGAACTTAAGTTCACCATCAACTGGCGTATGACCTTGAGTGATAGAGGCACATCTGTCTGTTGTGCCAACAACTGGAGTAAGTGAGGGTCTGAGTGCCAGCTACTGGGCTGGAACTGCAGGCTAGAAGACCTGTGTGCAAGGGTGCCAGCAAGTGGAGAGAATGGAGTGAGTGTAAGCAAGTGCTGGTCACTGGGGTGGGAGCAGGGGTCAGACCACAGGAAGAGTTGGCTACTCGGGACAATGGGGAGGCCCAGCCAGCTGCTGGAGACCTCTGTGTGTGTGTGCCTGTGTGTAAGTGAGACAGTGTATATCAACAAATGGAGTGGGCCTGTGGCCTTAGGGCCTCCTATGTACCAGCATCTTGAGAGACTGGGATCCACGGGCCAGCTACTGGGCAGACTGAGTGTCTAAGACCAGCTACTTCAAGCATCCACATTGTACTTATGCATATTTATGTTCACTAGCAGAACTTCATCCTGATCAACCAGGGAGGGAAACAGGATGAGGCTGTTGGTGCTGTTTGTGTCTGTCTGTGACAAGCACTGCAGGCAAGGGCAGTGCATTGAATGGCTCAGCTCTGAAGAAGGCCACACACTTGGCTGCCCTGAGGGGGTGGAAGGCTGAGTGAGCCATGGTTAATGCAACTGCACTGCAACTGTGGAAAATTATCATCAGCAAACCTTGATACCCATGATGACAACAGCTGGGAAGACCTAAGTTCACTTGGTGTGGCTGCAGTGTGGTGAGAAATTTTTTGAGAAATAATCAGAGCGGTGGCTCATTGATAGGAGCAGGAATGTCCATAGCATTGTGCACCCCTGACTTGGGACCAAGGTTTTGTGTGTTTGTGTGTGTGTGAGAGAGAGAGAGAGAGACAATTTTCTAACTGAACTGTTTAGCTTGAATAAACATGTTAGTGAATCTTGTCTTGACTAGCCCAGAATCCAATGAACCCCGGATGCTTCAATACAGTGGCACGTCACAGTCTGTCTGTAACATGTCTGGCTGACTGTGAATGTATGTATATATGTGGTTGTACTGGCTTTACAAGGCAAGGTTTTAACCCAGGGCAGGTGGCTGCAGGAGTGGAAGAGGCCAGAATCTGCCCTGTGCAGTACACAGCCAGTTCCAACTGGCTCCAACAGACCCATCATGGCACAGCTGAACCCATCAGTGAAGCTGATGGTGCTGACGTGCGGAAAACGGACTCCACAATCTCTAAGACTGTAAAGTAGGTATGTTTATTCAGCGCCGGGCAGCACGGGGGGTAGTCCCACCAAAGTCGTGCGCGCCCCAGTGCGGCACTCATCCAAACATGTACAGCAAAGTGTTGCATAAAACATGTACAGCAAAGTGTTGCATAAAGTTTCACAATACGTGTATACATATGCTTTGTATTAAAATGAGTTCCCCTCCCACCTGCACTTGCGCATTGCCACCTGGTGGTGGTCGTCGGGGGGGGGGGGGTCGTGGGGATGAAGGCTAGTGGTTCCTCTTCGTCACCTTTTGTTCTTGCACAGACTCAGTTATTCCTTGGCTATTATCCAAACTGAAGGGTCAGTTTCAACTGGTTTCTTAAGGCGTCAGTTGATTTCCACAATAGCTCATCAATCTTACCAATAGCTAACAAATCATCAATCTTGCAAGTTCTTAGTTCTTATCAGGAACATCAGGAACTGCCCTTGTGAATAGCTGAGAAGCACCAAATGCACACTACAGGTAGCAAAGCATTAAACTTAACAAATATAATGACTAACTAATATGGTTCCTAAAGTTACAAGATTCAAACATAACTCCTCTATTCAATTCTCCATTGTAATCAAATCTGGTGATTTTGCAACAACTTCACATGCACAGTGACTTTCACTGGTTTCTCAAATACTGACATGGATTTTCTACGTAGTAACTGGCTCGGATCTGGGGTATTTCTAAATGCTGGTGTCCTTCTACTGCCAAGCAGCCCAGCTCAAAGTTCACATGTACATGCAGTCACACACAGAGGCTAAAGATAACCTTCACACTCAAAAATTAAAAAGGAGACAAAGGCACAAAGCCCAGGCAGACAGATCATCAGCCAGCTTACACACAACCAGCTTTTTTATCATCCTCCTCTCCATTGCTCTTTCCCCCACTCACCTCGAGTCTTCCCTTTCTCACTTGTCTCCTCTCAAAAAAACTACCCACCTCTCATTGCTTTTCCCCATTGGTCCCAATCTTGCTACATCCATACTCAAATTTGGTATTTCTGATACGGTTACCTAGGTAATCTTAGCCTTCCCTCGTACTACTGATGCAGTTACCGAGGCAGTGTTTGTCTTGCAATACTCTAGTCCCCAAAGGGGTACCAAATACTCACCTCTGTGAATTTTGCACAGTTCTCACATAACTCCCCATAATCATCTGAGAAATTCACTCATTTCTCACAGCACTTTTGACAGCTTCACACTCTGTTTATTCATTAAATCTAGCAATTTCTCCCATCACTTACATTAGTTGCTTGTGTTTTGTTTAGTTAGGCAAATCTCCAGCCAGGGCTAAATGATCTGCCTGCATTCTTTAAAACTTTTTAGCTTGATCTTTGAGGTCCACTGCAAATTACTTCGTACCATCATCTTTTCAATTATATTCGTAGAAATCTTAACTAAATAAGAGATGAACGTGGTTAATCCAAAGTGACCACAAGGTTAGTCTCATAATGTCTCTTCACCTTTATTTCTGCTACATATTTTGTTACTCTAATAAATACAATTATTTTCTTTTTGTACTTTTGTCTCCTCCATTAAGCACAAAATGAGATAAGACATACAAAGTATTATGTTGAAACTAAACCACCAATATTAGACATCCAGATATCTGATAATTTTGATGAAGCTTGAGTTTCAATTCAATGCTCAATGTGTAGTATACATCTCTATACTACTGATAACATGTAGGAGGAAATTCATCCTCCTGCAAGAATTGCGATAAAAAATACTGTCCAATTCACTGGCAGTTGCAGATGAACTGGTTTGAATCTGTAATAGACAGAAATACCATACAGTATCAG
Organism: Oceanodroma leucorhoa; assembly: GCA_030449065.1. Classification (NCBI taxonomy): domain Eukaryota; kingdom Metazoa; phylum Chordata; class Aves; order Procellariiformes; genus Oceanodroma; species Oceanodroma leucorhoa. Next base: position 259,552 of record JASVER010000228.1, on the reverse strand, counting down.
GGTAACTTCAAAATGCCAAAGACGAGAGGGAATGTGGCATAAGCGTAAGTGTCTATGAAGAATCTCTTGTACTGTTACTATCCATGATAATATGTCCTATATACCTATTACCTTAGTGTCTCTAGGGTTAATGTACAAGTGACTTCAAACAATCTAGTCAAATCTTGATTCAGATTCATAAAAACTATAGGAAAATTCAGAAATGGATCCAGAATTTGAAGTGAGGTGCTCTAAATACTATCAATTATTGTCAATTGTATTAGTAGCTCTTGCCACACGGAGACATGTCCACTAAGAACTAAATGAATATCAAAATCTTATTTTCTACACAGATAATAAGCAGACAGATGATCTTTACTTGTTCTAAACTTGTGCTAGATTCAGGCCAGTAATTTGGAAGTAAAAGACTTTGTGTCCTATCATTAATTCCTGAAGCCATGTAATTACTTAGGACTAATACGCATAAGGGTAATTGAAAATCTCTCACATACGATGTTTTTGAGTGTCTCTGTGCTGTAAGCAAAATTAGTTGTCAATTTATTATTTAAATCATATCACAACAGAGTAAAAACCCATCAAGGTTTTTAATTATTGTAGGAAGGGGGGAAAATCTGTTATCATTCATGCACGCTGCAAGAAGTCCTAAAATATTCAAAACTGCTGCTTCACTTAGATTTATGGACATAGTGGTCTACTTTCCCTGTCAGTTCTGTTTGCCTTTCAATAATGTGGGATTTCTGCATTTTGAATTCTAAAGGTGTCAATGCTGTGCGTTCATTCATAGCTGAACAGATGACATGAGTTGCTTAATTATTGAAAAACATAAATGTAAGAATAAAAAGAAAGGGAATAGCAGCGTGGAAGTCCAAAGGAGATATAAACCAACCAATTTTCCAATTTGCCATTGGAAAAACTCTTTAGATGTGTTGTTCATTTTTGCTATGGCAATTTTACTGCAATCTGAAAGATGTGAAAGAATAATAATCTGGAAAAACATATTTGGTGGCCACAGGGTAAGAAAGAACTTGAAGCAAAGTAATGTAATTACTATGTAAAAGGGTCAATTTTSTTAGACTTAAGAAGCAAATAACAATATGTAGTTACTTCTGCTTTATATATTGTTGAAAGGGAGCTTTGCATGTAGAAGAAATAAAGCAGTTCACATTAAAGCTAAACATTTGCAGATACCGGCATAGATTCAAACTTACAAATTTATTCATAGGAACTTCAGTATACTTTTCCCTGAGAAAGTATATAAAATTAATATCCTCTAATCCTGTAATCTACTTTGTATAATACATTATTTTTATTCATATTATGTAGTCCATCTTCATTACAAAAATTTTTTCCAAAATTATGATTTGCTTTGTAAGCATAACTCTTTTGCCTCTTCTCCCAGATTGAAAATATAAAGGACCAGAACTGGAGCTGATGCAGTATCTAGTTAGATACTGACTTTTCCAAAACATGGGGCACTTAGATCCAGAGTTTTCAGGCTTTACCCTGTTTTTCAGACAATTTAATATCATGGATTCTTCCCCAAAAAATGACTGTGTTTTGATTTACAAAGACTATGCTTGAAACTCATGCTGAGGCATGCTGAACTCTCAGCAATTTTAGAGAATATGTTATAGAGTTCACGCATTTGTTTGTGATGGTTTGTTTGTTAAAAAATGAGCCAATGAAAGGTGGCTAAAGAGGAAGCAGGCAGGAAAGGAAGAAAAACAAACAAGCAAAAACCCCAGCTACATGAACAGACAAACACTGTGTAAAGAAGAAACATTGCAGAGCTCGTTCTTCCTACACAGTCGTTAATGCTGAGAATAAAGAGACCACAGGGATTCTCAAGCATCAGAGAACAGCGAGGCTGCAGGCTGGTCAAGAGGAGACAGGAAGGGCTTTGAAGGGGTCAGAGATTGCCCAGAGATTGCAAACTGTGGTAGTCTGAACAAAGCCAGGGAAAGGAGGTAGAGAAGGTAGCAAGAAAAAGACTCTCTTTCTTCTAGCCACAATCAAGAGTAAACTAAGTCATGAGGGATCTTGAAACGGAAATTTTTGACAAGGCAAAGTTTCAGGAGCAAATACATAGGCATGCAGGTTTCTTACTTTCACCTTCTGCTTCTATGTTTTGCACCTTTAAAGTTGTATATCAAAGGCTTCCATGATACTCCTGGCCAGATTTATACAACCCGACTTCCTATCAGTTAGGTTCACTCCTTTTGCCCTTATGATGGATGCACTCCTCCTGTCTGAACTAACTGAACTTTGGTCCAGGCAGATGCTCGGCAAGTAGGTCTAACTGAAGTTAATTCTATTGTGTGAGGCTATCAGTGAGAACACAGCACCAAAACCAGAAAACCGGTTTGGCTGGAGACTGGGCTGATAAGCAGCTGAAACTCTGTGAAAACAGCAAAACATCTGACTACAAATCAACCACTCTATAAATATCAGCAGCTAGGGCCCCTTGAGCTCTCCCTCCATAGCTGTGCTGCAGTGATCTCCCCTTGAGTAGGGAAGCTTCTGAAGGTTACCCCTCCAGGCTGAGAGATCCTTACTTGACACTATCCATCAATGGGTTGGTAAGTGACATTTTTGCATGCATATAGCATTTAAGATAGGTACAGTAAACTTATGCGATAATCTTTGTAACCCATGATAACTTTAAGTGTAGTAAATAGTATTGACCACCAATCCATCTGTACTTATTAAATATTTTACATACCTAAATTTACTGATTAGAACTCAGTAAACTAACTGCTAGATCAGATCTGTCTGAGTGATCTCTGACTCTTCTCCTGAAACAACCATACAAAATCATCACCAAAAGGAAGAACCTGAAATAGTGGGACATATTAGAAGGACTTCAAGAGTGTCATGTAGGGACCATACAAATATGCAAATGTAGTAAAAACAAAATAAAACTACACATGCACCTTTCACAATTTTCAGAGAGAATGTAAATACATCAAGAGGCCAGACAGCTGCTTCCTGCTTTCATAGCCTGGTTACGTCCAATCTACAAAAAAAATACTGTTCTTCTTGGTCATATTTTCATTAACCACAATACACTTTCAACCCAATTTATTATCAAGTCCTGTCTATTTTCTTGTGAAGGTCTTCCAAGGACTCTTAACTTGTTGAATGGCTGGTGCTACATAGCCAGTATGAGAAGGAAAACAATAGAAAGGCTATTAGAGCAGTACCATAATTTTTCATTTCCAGCTAAAATAATCTAAGAAAAACAATGACTATAGTTGCCAGCTACCCCATCCCTTCCTATGCTCACCTATTTACTACTACTTAGACAATATACACCTGCACAGTTATCAGCATGCATCAATCCCTCAAAAGTGGAGTCCTGCTTCAAACTAAAATCTCCCTTGCAAACCTTCGTGACTGATTGGCCTCACCAGTACAATGAGCTCTATCCTCTCTCACAGTTAAAAGTCTTATTAGATTTATTTTGCTAGACCTTACAGAGAGCAATATTCACAGAAGTGTTAGGATGAATATACAATGATGTCAGAGGGATGTCAGTAGTCTGAACTTCTTTATAGAAACTAATGTTAGAATATAAACTGAAGAACAAGAAATATAAAATCTTCTTGATTTTATATCATTTGGATTTCTTTTTAACACATGCTACTTTAGACCTTGTAAAATCTACAGAACAAGACACAGTATAATTTATCTCCTTTCAGTCATGGAAACTAAAATAGTACTTGAGAAAGATTTGACTCAAATGTAACTACAGAAATTGCACTAGACTTTCATGAATGTCTAGCTGCTATTCCTGGCAGCTCCTTACATTACTGTTGTGGGTCAGCCTTGGGAAGCAGCTGAACTCTCACCCAGCTGCTCACTCCCCCTGGAGGGACAGGGGTAGAAAATAGGAAAAACAGGAGGAAGCAAGCTTGTGGGTCGAGATAAAGACAGGGAGATTGTTTACCAATTAACTTCATGCACAAAACACACTTGACTTGGGGAAATTAACTTAATTTGTTGTCAAGTAAAATAGATCCAGATAGTGAGAAACAAAAAAAAGACGAACATTAACACATCTTTCCCCCCTTTCCTAGGCTCAGCTTCATTCTCCTACTCTCCCGAGTGGTGTGGGGGGTGCAGGCTGTGGTCAGGAAGCAGCGGTTCCTCTACTGCTTCCTTCCTTCTCACAGTTTTCCTCTACTCTGGCGTTGGCTCTCCAGTGGCTGCAGCTCCTTCAGGAATATTCCTCTCCTCTGGCATACCACGATCTGCAGTGTGGATATCCGCTCCACCATGGAGCACCTCCTCCTCTGACTCTGGTGTCCCAGAAGAGTGCTGTTTCTTTCTTTTTCCCTCCTCCTCTGCCTGTCCAGCATTTTTTCCCCTTTCTTAAATATGCTTTCCCAGAGGTGGCACCATGGTGGCTGAGGGGCTTGTGATAAACTGTGAACTGTTTGTTCATCAAACTTTGTTGATACAATCAAATTCTGTGATGTGTGTCTGTTGAAATTTTCTTAAAAGGTTAGCTAAGGTTTTGTCGGGATGCAATTGATAATGATTTAAATGTTGAATGTTAAATCGTGTATGGGGGAAGGGTGTGGGCTGTGTGGTAGGATGGAGCGGCGTGCACTGTGATTCAGCACTTTGAGAAACCCCAGCAACAAGCCCCGGCGGGAACGGCCCCGGCGGGAACGGCCCTGGCGGGAAAGGCGCCGGCGGGAGCGGGGTAGATTGCGATTGGAGAATGAAACCGAAAGCGCAAGTGAAACGGATTGTGGTTGGAGGAGCCGACGGGGAGACAGGGGACATAAAAGAGGACTGAAAAACCGTTGAAGCGTGCGCCGTTGGCAGAGCAGGAGACTCCCCGGCCGCSCAGCGCTGTTTTGCTTACTTGTCGCTTGCTTTAATAAATCAAATTYTCTAATTGGCTAGTCTCTGTCGTTTGATTGGACAGATAAACTATAACAATTTTGGTGCCGTGACTCGGATAAAGGCAATCTGGCCTGAGGTCCTTGGCAGGGGAGGCGCCCCGCTGGATAAGCGGCCCTTGTCAGGGTGCTTCTACGCCAAATCCTTTACCGACAACCTCAAATTTGACAAGTAAGCAAATAAAAACAGGTAACCCCATAATATTTGTGCACGAAGACCGAACGAAGACGCAGGACGCGTGAGTATAGGCCGGTTAGCYGTTCGGTTGGGGTTGGGTATCCTGAAGTGTGCTTGTGTGAGACGTCCACCGGACTCAGTAGTCCCCCAGGCGAAGTGAGTGCGGACCCTCAGTAGTGCGGTTCCCAAACCCCGCGAGGGGCTGGGCCACGAACCAGGGGAAGTGGGTGTGTGAGTGAAAGAAGGTGCTTTGGAAGATGGGACAGAGGAAAAGCAAGCCCTCTGATTCCATGGGTGGTTCTGGGGTTCAGATTAGGCTCCCACAGATACCATCCGTTAGGCTTAATGATTAAACATTGGAATGATTACCCCTCTAGGCGGGGTAAGGATAAAGTAAAAATGATTCATTATTGCATGGAAGTTTGGGGTGGTAAACAAATTAGAGGGGACCATCTATGTTGGCCTGTATTTGGGTCCTTTDAAGATTGGATTTGCCAGGCCCTAAACATCTATGTACATTCAAAGGAACCTTTTAGTTTGGAAGAAAGTGAATATGCTCGTTTATGGATTGARTCAGAGACCAGAGYGAATCTATATCCTWTAAAGGAAAAGAAGGAAGRGGCTAAAAAARGAAAACCGAGGGACGAGGAAGGGGTTCCTACCTCGCCTCCCCCTTATGTTCCACCACCCCCTCCTCCGCAGCCTTCGGCGCCCCCCCACCGGTGGCGCCAGGGGATGAGAATGACTCAGCTCCAAACTAGACGGAGGGAGGAGCAGGCAGAGTTATACCCCCTWAGAGAAATTGCGATGGGGGGACCTCAACCCGGCGTGGGGTATGTATCCGTCCCACTTAACTCAGGGGACGTGAGAGAATTTAAAAAAGAAATG
>JASVER010000228.1:170316-246375 GCA_030449065.1 Oceanodroma leucorhoa | reverse complement strand
GGGGGATTGTGATAAACTGTGAACTGTTTGTTCATCAAACTTTGTTGATACAATCAAATCCTGTGATGTGTGTCTGTTGAAATTTTCTTAAAAGGTTAGCTAAGGTTTTGTCAGGATGCAATTGATAATGATTTAAATGTTGAATGTTAAATTGTGTATGGCGGAAGGGTGTGGGCTGTGTGGTAGGATGGAGCGGCRTGCACWGTGAYTCAGCACTTTGAGAAACCCCAGCAACAAGCCCCGGCGGGAACAGCCCCGGCGGGAACGGCCCTGGCGGGAAAGGCGCCGGCGGGAGCGGGGTAGATTGCGATTGGAGAATGAAACCGAAAGCGCAAGTGAAACGGATTGTGGTTGGAGGAGCCGACGGGGAGACAGGGGACATAAAAGAGGACTGAAAAACCGTTGAAGCGTGCGCCGTTGGCAGAGCAGGAGACTCCCCGGCCGCGCAGCGCTGTTTTGCTTACTTGTCGCTTGCTTTAATAAATCAAATTTTCTAATTGGCTAGTCTCTGTCATTTGATTGGACAGATATACTATAACAGGGCTCTCCTGTGCCCTGCAGTGGGTCTCTTGGAGCCGGCTGGAACTGGCTGTGTCTGGCATGGGGCAGCCCCTGATCTCTCCTCACAGAGGCCACCCCTGCAGCCAGGCACTGCCAGCACCTGGGCAACTGCACCTTATACAGTTATGAAGCACAGATGCCTCGGAACTTATGGCAGGATCCCTTTCTTTATTTTTTCCTATGAAATTCTGTTAGCATCCCATAGTACCTTGCATTTCTGACTTGCCTGCAAACAAGCAGGAATAAAAGCACGCTGCAGTATAGATAAACTGTTGAAATTGTATAGAGATCAACAAGTAAAATGTCATGCGATCCTGACTTGAAGCCACCCTGTGGGAGTTTGGCAGGGTTGTAGGGGGTAAAAAACCTAAAAATTGATGGCATTTTGAAGTTACAGACTCTTTCCAGCAGGATAAAAAAGTAAAGATCTTCATCACCCCTGTCCTGGAATGTTAACACAATGGTTAAAGGACACCCAGTCTGCCCCACCTTTAAACTTTTTGACCTTTATTGATCTAAAATCCTCATTGGGGAAAAAGACTTCATTTTTTCTTAACCTCAAGGAGAACTGAAGACTTACAGGCAGAAATAATTGTTCTAATCCTCTTTTAAAATGGAAAAAATGCTGTACATACTAGCAGTACCTTGATTACTYCGTTTGTCCTGGGGAAAAAAACAAGCATAAAACAACTCCCCCCTTCCCCTATGTCAACTTGAATTACCATATCAATCACATTTAAGCATAGATTCTTACTCAGAAGAGATCTGAAGCAGCGCAGGGAGAGAGGCAGCCATGTTCTCTTGAGAAAATATCTATAATATTTGAAACATTTTTAAAAAGAGTAAAGCATCTAAAGTGTCTGKCCTATTGGCTTAGGGACCAATGTGTGTTGGGAGGAATCTCTGGCATTAAGATCACATCACAGCCTCTGTTACATGCACTGTGTCAAAACTTGTTCTCTGGGGCAGGCTTCAAGCTGTATGTTCTTGTAACCCTTGCCTCTTCCTCAGCTGTATAATTCACTGAGCAGCGCTGACAGAAATCCCAGAGGGGATGGCAATTCTTGTTCCACTGGCTGGTTAAGTTGCCTTTAGTTTATTTGTAGCTACTGGATGTTGGAGAACAAGGGTAAACACTGATGCTAAAAACTACAGGAAAGGACCTTGGCTAGTTTAAAAACTGCCTCCTTTACTCAAACTTGCTAGGGCACCCACAAGAATAATGTAATTAATGATTGCTTTCAGGGTGAGACGAGGGCTAAGGGAGATGTTGGTAGCAAAATCCCCGATGGCTCCAGTATCCATATAATAGATAATGCTCTATTGTGTAAGTCTAACACTTTGCTAACTACTGGGTGAGTCCGGTGCTTTGCCGGCTATCTGCAAGACCAGTTCCTGATAAGAACCAGAGATTCGCCTTAAGAAACCGACCCTGCAATTTGGATAAGAGCCAAGGATCAACTGAGTCTGCGCAAGAACAGAAGGTTACTAGCGGTGATGAAGAGGAACCACTAGCCTTCATCCCCACGACCCCCGACGACCACCACCAGACTGCAGTGCGCAAGCGCAGATGGGAGGGGAACTCATTTTAATACAAAGCGGGGACAGGTCATGTGTATGTATAGGTGTATTGCGAAACTTTATGCATATGCAACACTTTGCTGTATATGTTTGGATGAGTGCCGCACTGGGGCGCGCACGACTTTGGTGGGACTACCCCCCGTGCTGCCCAGCGCTGAATAAACATACCTACTTTACAGTCTTAGAGATTGTGGAGTCCGTTTTCCGCACGTCAAGGGCAATAGAGGTTTCAAATCATAGTTCCATGATGGTACAGGTAACTTAAGCAGAAATAAAAGAGAATACATGCCCCAAAGAATCTACAGAATAAGTAAATGAGAGAAAGTAATCTAATCTGTTCTACTGATCAATAGAAATGATAAGATTTGTTGAAAACAAAAATAAAAGTGAAAATAAAGTACAGTTCAGGTATCTAAGAAATAATTAATAATTTTCTGAATCTGCATATTTTAAAAATTAATTGAAAAAAGAGCCTCAGGAATGTTATGTTTTCCCCCCTATTCCCGAGCTCCTTTTGAAACTGTGACCCGACAAGCTCTCCTGTAGTTCCACAATATGGAAATCTGTAGCAGTCATGGTCATAACCTATGAGGGTTACGTGACCTACAGGTGTGTAAAGATTGTGACTATGGGGTTCTCAGCATTCTGCAATACACAAGGACACGGATGTCTGGATTTCAGACAATTTTGTTATTACAAATTACTAAAAACCAAGTATTAGTAAGAAGAAATACATATGCATAGATACACTAGAAGGCACTACAAAATTACCAATAGGAAAGCAAGTCTGTAAGTATATATATGTTACAAGAGTAAAGCAAATATATGTATCTTGCAAGTTACTACGGAATTCCAACTAGTGAGGCAAGTATGCACTTACAAACCTTTACCTATGTGCACGCCTATAAATATATCATGTGAGATGTTACTGGTACAACACTCACCAAACCACTCCCAGGGGTGGGACTAATCGATGGCAGAAGTCTCACTTCAAAGATGATCCACATCACGGAGTTTGGAGTCATCCAGGCATCCCTGGTGAGAGTCAGATCTGGCTGTGCAGAGAGGCTTTTGCAGAAAAGCTCATTTTTGGTAGGTAGTGAGTTACTTTTTTGTACCTTTTTGGTGTAGATAAGTGGGCATAGGAAGGTCAGTTTGTTATCACAGTTTCTTTGTCCTGCACTCATCAAGGTTTCTTTGTCTGGCCAACTACCCCCCATCAAGGAGGTTTCCTCTGAGCTTATCAGGGATGTCTCAGGATTCTTGCTAAGGAGATATCTTTCTTTGTCAGTACGTTTACTGGGTCCCCTTTGTGGTGGCCCTGTCAAATTTGCAGATGGTAGAGTTTTAAAGGTAGTGTAGGTAAATAAACCTGAATATCACTCCTCATTTGCTCAAAAAAGGAAGCAGTGACAAAACAATCATTTGCTTAGTCTGAAGAATCAGAAGATATTGGTCAAAAAAAGTACCGAAGAGAATAAATAGAGCTGTTCATCATTAAATAACTTAATTGATCAGCCATTTCAATCATGCAAATGATCAGCTGGGTATCAGTAAGCAAAAAAAACTTTAAAGAACTGGTAAAAAGTGTGTGTCACACCTGTCTGTGAGACACAAGCCCTAACCCTAACACATATGTGTTGTGGTGTGTAGTACCTAAACACTGCATGTGCCTGGAAACTTTTACAATAAACAGGGCAGTCCTGTAAGTCCTGCGTGTCATCATCTGAAGATACACAGTTGCAGATAACTCACCATAAATTTGTCAGACCCTCTACCAAAGTGCACCTGTATAACCATAACTCTGATAGTTTCTGTCCTGGTTTCGGCTGCGGTAGAGTTAAATTTCTTTCTAGTACTATGTTTTGGATTTAGTATAAGAAGAATGTTGATAACACACTGATGTTTTTAGTTGTTGCTAGGTAGTCTACTTCTCAAGGACTTTTCAGCTTCCCATGCTCTGCCAGGTGCACGAGAGGCTGGGAGGGAGCATAGACGGGACAGCTAGCCCAGCTGGCCAATGGGGTATTCCATACCATATGACATCATGCTCAGCATATAAGGCTGCGGGAAGAAGAAGGAAGGGCGGGACGTTCCGAGTGATGGTCTTCCCAAGTAACCGTTATGCGTGATGGAGCCCTGCTTTCCTGGAGATGGCTCAACACTTGCCTGCCCATGGGAGGTAGTGAAGGAATTCCTTGTTTTGCTTTGCTTGCATGCGTGGCTTTTGCTTTACCTATTAAACTGTCTTTATCTCAACCCATGAGTTTTCTCACTTTTACCCTTCTGATTCTCTCCCCCATCCCACTGGGGAAGAGTGAGCGAGTGACTGTATGGTGCTTAGTTGCCAGGTGGGGTTAAAGCACAACACAACTTTTTACATTCAATGACTAACCGTAACTGTGTTTACCCTCCTCTGAGTCTTATGTTTAGTTACTAGGCTACAACACCAAATAAAGGTTCATATTGGTAAGATACTATCACTCAACATAGATATATCGGATGGATTAAAGGGGTCTTACCTTTCATAGAATCATAGAATCGAATCATAAAATAGTTTGGGTTGGAAGGGATCTTTAAAGGTCATCTAGTCCAACCCACCTGCCATGGGTAGGGACATCTTCAACTAGATCAGGTTGCTCAGAGCCGTGTCCAGCCTGACCTTGAATGTTTCCAGGGATGGGACATCTACCACCTCTCTGGGCAACAAGTTCCTGTGTTTCACCACCCTCATTGTAAATAAATTTCTTCCTTATATCTAGTCTAAATCTACGCTCTTTTAGTTTAAAACCATTCCCCCTTGTCCTGTCGCAACAGGCCCTGATAAGTCTGTCCCCATCTTTCTTATAAGCCCTCTTTAAGTACTGATAGGCTGCAGTAAGGTCTTCCCGAAGCCTTCTCTTCTCCAGGCTGAATAACCCTGACTCTCTCAGCCTTTCTTCATAGGAGAGATGTTCTATGCCCCTGATCATTTTAGTGGTCATCCTCTGAACCCGCTCCAACAGGTCCATGTCTTTCTTGTGCTGAGGGCTCCAGAGCTGGACGCGGTACTCTAGGTGAGTACTCACCAGAGCAGAGTAGAGGGGCAGAATCACCTCCCTTGACCTGCTGGCCATGCTTCTTTTGATGCAGCCCAGGATACGGTTGGCCTTCTGGGCTGTGAGCGCACATTGCCGGTTCATATCCAGCTTTTCGTCCACCAGTACCCCCAAGTCCTTCTCGGCAGGGCTGCTCTCAATCCCTTCATCCCCCAGCCTGTATTGATACTGGGGGTTGACCTGACCCAGGTGCAGGACCTTGCACTTGGCCTTGTTGAACCTCATGAGGTTCACACAGGCCCACTTCTCAAGCTTGTCCAGGTCCCTCTGGATGGCATCCCATCCCTCAGGCATGTCAACTGCACCACTCAGTTTAGTGTCGTCTGCAAACTTGCTGAGGGTTTGCTCGATCCCACTGTCTATGTCATTGATGAAAATATTAAACAGTACCGGTCCCAATATGGACCCCTGCAGGATACCACTCATCACCGATCTCCATCTGGACATTGAGCCATTGACTACTACCCTCTGGATGCATCCATCCAGCCTATTCCTCACCCACCGGACTGTCCACCCATCAAATCCATACCTCTCTAGTTTAGAGAGAAGGATGTTGTGGGCGACCGTGTCAAAGGCCTTACAGAGGTCCAGATAGATGACATCGGTAGCCCTTCCCACGTCCACTGATGTAGTCACTCCATCATAGAAGGCCACTGGGTTGGTTGGGCAGAACTTGCCCTTGGTGAAGCCATGCTGGCTGTCTTGAATCACCTCCCTGTCCTCTATGTGCCTTAGCATAACTTCCAGGAGGATCTGGTCCATGATCTTCCCAGGCCCAGAGGTGAGACTGACTGGCCTGTGGTTCCCCAGGTCTTCCTTTTTTCAAGTTTTAAAAATGGGGGTTATGTTTCCCCTTTTCCAGTCAGCAGAAACTTCACAGAACTGCCACCACTTCTCAAATATGATGGATAGTGGCTTAGCAACTTCATTGGCCAGTTCCTTCAGGACCCACGGATGGATCTCATCAGATCCCATGGTCTTGTGCACCTTCAGGTTCCTTAGATGGTCTCAAACCTGATCCTCCACAGTGGGTGGCTTTTCATTCTCCCAGTCCATGCCTTTACCTTCTGCAGCTTGGGCAGTGAGGCTTGAGTACTTGCTGGTGAAGACAGAGGCAAAAGAGTCATTGAGTACCTCAGCCTTCCCCATATCCAGAGTAACCAGGTCTCCCTTTTTGCTCTGGAGAGGGCCCACATTTTCCCTAGTCTTACTTTTGTCACCAATGTACCTGTAGAAGCTTTTCTTGTTGCCCTTGAGGTCCCTGGCCTATTTAACTCTATCAGGGCTTTAGCTTTCCTGGTCCCTGGTCCCTGGTCCAACAATTTCTCTGCATTCCTCCCAGGCTACCTGTCCTTGCTTCCAACCTCTGTAGGCTTCCTTTTTGTGTCTGAGTGTGTCCAGGAGCTCCTTGTTCATTCATGCAGGTCTCCTGGTGGTTTTGCCCAATTTCCTCTTTGTTGGGATGCATCGCTCCTGAGCTTGGAGGAGGTGATTCTTGAATATTAACCAGCTTTCTTGGGCCCCTCTTCCCTTCAGGGCTTCATCCAATGGCATTCTACCAGGCAGATCCCTGAAGAGGCCAAAGTCTGCTCTCCTGAAGTCCAGGGTAGTGAGCTTGCTGTGCTCCCTCCACGGTGCCCTAAGGATCTTGAACTCCACCATTTCATGGTCACTGCAGCCAAGACTGCCCTTGAGCTTCACATTCCCCACCAGTCCCTCCTTGTTGGTGAGAACAAGGTCCAGCATAACACCTCTCCTTGTTGGGTCCTCTACCACTTGGAGAAGGAAGTTATCACGTACACATTCCAGAAACCTCTTGGATTGCTTATGCCCTGCTGTGTTGTCCCTCCAACAGATATCAGGGTGGTTGAAGTCCCCCATGAGGACCAGGGCTTGTAAATGTGAGGCTGCTCCTATCTGTCTATAGAGGGCCTCATCCACTTGGTCTTCCTGGTCAGATGGCCTGTAGCAGACCCCCGTCGTAATGTCACCTGTTCCTGCCCTCCCTTTAATCCTGCCCCATAAGCTCTCGGTCGGCTCCTCATCCATCCCCAGGTGGAGCTCCAGGCACTCCAGCTGGTCACTGACATGGGGGTGACACCCCTTCCTTGTCTCCCTTGCCTGCCCTTCCTAAAGAGCCTGTTTCCTTCCATTCCAACACTCCAATCATAGGAGCCATCCCATCACATCTCTGTGATGCCAATAAGATAGTAGCTCTGCAGGACCACTACCCATCTTGTTGTGTGCTTCTGCACTCTATGGAATTATGTGTTCTTCTGCACCACGTGACTGCCCCAGAGCTGTGCAACTCTCCTTCCTCTGGGTACCCAGGCCATGCAAGGTACAGAGACTCTTATCACATACTTACAGAATGGTTGAGGTAGGACCTGTGTATTTCATCTGGTCCAATCCCCCTGCTCAAGCAAGGTCACCTAAAGCCACTTGCCCAGGACCATGTCCAGATGGGTTTTGAATATCTCCATGGATGGATGTCACGTCCCACCTGTGTGGAGGGACAGGTGACTCAGATCCATAAATTTCCTCTGTGTGGATTAAGGTGAAACAACACCAAGGTCTGTAGAAAACAAAAACTTTTATTCCAAAACTAGGCTCATTAGTAAATAACTGGGTAGCAGAAAGCTTATTACTCTCCACTGCTGTGGGGGTTTTTGCCTTGCATTACTTATTAGGAAAAGGTAAAAGAATAAAAGAAAGAGAAAAGAGGAAAAAGAGAGAGATCACCGGTCCTGGTTCCAGCATTGGTCCAGCCAATGGGGGGTCACTGGCTTGTAGGAGCGCTGGTCCAGAAGTTCCTACCCCATGGTGTTTGCTTTCCCCTTTTTGTCTGCTGTTCACTTCAAACTGCCCCTCTGCTACGGTGGCAGTTTCGTAGTTTGCCTCTATTGGTCCTTATATGCCCCGCTTTCACTTAAAGTTACAGTGTCCTTTCTTTTCACTGCGCATATTCAGTGGGGAAGGGGCTTTGATGAGTAGGGGGCTTCTCCTGCTGGTGGGTGGTTTTCTTACTATGCTAATTGGGATAGTTTGCCCGTCGTTCAAGTAGTTGTTTCTTTTAGTACTTATCTTGGTACTCCCTTCTTTGGCCGATTTATGGTGTCATCCCCCAAGGCCGCGTCCAGTTAACTCCCTACAGGGGTTGAATAAGGTGTTTTGTTGCATTCCTTTATCTCACCAGAGCCTTCCTGGGACTCATCATCCCCCAGTCTTGAGAGTGGTTGAGACATATCTTGGACAGGCTCAGGGATTCTCCATCCCCTGCTCCCTTATTGAGTTTTGTCTCCTGTTGTTGTCTGCACCAAGCAGTCTTTTGTTTCAGGGGATTGCAAGTTAGCCTTGGTGTTAGATTGTTTGTTCTTCCATTTGGTCTCCTACAATGGAAACTACACGACATTTCTGCACAAGCTGTGCCAGTGCTCAGTCACTGTCACACTAAAAGTGTTTCTTAATGTTCATCTGGAACCTCCTATGTTTCAGTATGTGACCTTTGCCCTTTGTCCCATCACTGGACACCACTGAAAAGGGCCTGGCTGCCTGTTCTTTAGACCCTCCCATCAGGTATTTGGACACATTGATGAGTTCCCCCTCTCCCTGAGCCTTCTCTTCTCTATGCTAAACAGTCCTCTCCCTCCCAGCCTTTCCTCATATGAGAGATGCTCCAACACCTTAATCACCTTAGTGGCACTTTGTGACACTATCTCTACTGGCTCTATATCTGTATTGTATTGGGAAGCCCAGAACTGGACGGTAGTCCAGGTGTGGCCTCACCAGCGCTGAGCAGAGGATCACCTCCCTTGCCCTGCTGGCAACAGTCCTCCTAATGCAGCCCAGGATACCATTAGCTCTTTTTTTGCCACAAGGACACATTTCTGGCTTGTGTCCTCCAGGATCCCCACGTCTTTTTCTGCCAAACAGCTTTCCAGTCGGTCAAACCCCAGGATATACTGGTGCCTGGGGTTTTTCCTCCCTAGATGCAGGACTTCGCACTTTCCCTTGTTGAACTGTATGAGATCCTTGTCAGGCCATTTCTCCAGCCTATCAAGGCCCCTCTGGATGGCAACATGACCATGTATCAGCCTGATGTATATACCTGATACATCATCATGTATCAGGTGTCTCAGTGACTCCTCCCAGTTTTGTATCATCAACAAGCTTGCTAAGGATACACTTTGGCAGTTCAGACAGTGTTCAGTCCACCTCACTGCCTGCTTCACTGTCAGGACCTTATGGGATGCAGTGTTGAAAGCCTTACTGAAATAAATGTATACAATATCCACTGTTCTCCCCCTGTCTACAAAACCAGTCATTTAATCATAGAAGGTTATCAGGTTGGTCAAGCGTGACTTCCTCTTTGTGTGCTTAGATCTTTCTTGACTGAGAAGATGTGCCTGAATAGAGATAGAGGGAAAATACGAATATATCTTCAAGAGTGTTCCCAAGCAGAGAATAACAGTCCCAGTGATGGACTGTCCTGGTTTCAGCTGGGATAGAGTTAATTTTCTTCCTAGTAGCTGGTATAGTGCTGTGTTTTAGATTTAGTATGAGAAGAATGTTGATAACACACTGATGTTTAGTTGTTGCTGAGTAGTGTTTACACTAAGTCAAGGACTTTTCAGCTCCCCATGTTCGATCAGGTGCACAAGAAGCTGTGAGGGAGCATAGCCAGGACAGCTAACCCAAACTGGCCAATGGGCTATTCCACACCATATGACATCATGCTCAGTATATAAGCGGGGGAGAGTTGGCCAGTGGGCAGTGACCACTGCTTGGGGACTGTCTGGGCATTGGTCGGTGGGTGGTGAGAAACTGCATTGTGCATCACTTGCTTTGTATATTCTTTTATTCTTATTCTTATTCTTATTCTTATCCTTATTCGTATTCTAATTCTTATTCTTACTCTTATTCTTTTTATTTTATTTTATTTTATTTTTGTTTTATTTTATTTTATTTTTGTTTTATTTTATTTTATTTTATTTTATTTTATTTTATTTTATTATTTTATTTTATATCTGTTACTAAACTGTTCTTATCTCAACCCATGAGTTTTCTTACTTGTACTTTCCCGATTCTCTCCCTCATCACACCGGAGCAGGGGGAGTGAATGAGCAGCTGTGTGGTGTTTAGTTGCTGGCTAGGGTTAAAACACAACAGTCCTTTCTGGTGCCCAACATGGGGCCCAAAGGGTTTGAGATAATCACAGATTAACCAGAGCATATTAAGGCATTTATATCTGTTAACAGTTGCCGGTCACAATATTGATCATCTGTTCTCGATATTACTTTATCTGACCTGTACCGTGCTCTTTTTTTTGCTGTACATGTTAAAGATTGGTGTTGGTTTTTGCAGTTTGCTGTGCTCTGCAGTGATTAGTGATGTTTCGCCTGGGAGATTTGTTATTAAAACATTGGCATTGAGTGTAATCTGGTTTGGTAATGGAGCCTTTACAGTACTTTGGGTACCACCTCACGGAGACAATTAGCAATTATACCTCTTCCTCTGAGAGGCTTTTAATGGAGGAAATAGAGAATAGCACCTTCACTACTTTCCTCTATGATGTCATCTCCTTCGTTAAAATCACTTGTCAATACCTTGAACATCCCTGGGTAGTTAAGATACTTCTATTGATATTTCTTGGGAACATTGTTTTGGTTTTGTCCAAGGTTAATAAGCAATTTAAGAACATCATCCAGAGATCTGCCCCGAGGCTGGATAGTTATGAGTGGCAGGGTGAGTGGGATAACACGGGCAAATGCCTAGGATGGTGGGCACCCCCAGTGTTTTGGAACTTGATCCCAAACAAGTGCAAAATCCTGAAAAAGTATTTTAAAAAAGTATGTTACACAGAAATGACAATATTTGTGAAGGACAAAGAGTGTCATATTGCAGTCAAAATATATGAGCTGTTTTTTAGAAGAAAGGTCTAGTTTTCAGGAACATTCTCCCTGCAAGCACCTTAGCTTTGGAGCAGGCTACCAAAGTAGCCCATATTCTTGCTCTGTGATTTAAAGCAACACAAACCACAATAAACACCATGTCTATATCTGGATGGGTGGGGAGGTCTCCTGGCAGAGTTTGTAAGATCTTAGAAAAATTTTCAATTGTTTAGTTACTATATATGGTTTTTTGGATCCAACAGAGTTCAGACTACTGCTGTATTTTTCAAATCTGTAAACAAGAGAAATGGTTAAATATTTCAAATTACTMGATGAGCGTGGATACGAGAAACAGTTAAACAAAGTAAATGCTTCTTGAAACCACTGTTAGAAAGGAAATCTTCACTGCACTACACACTAAACAGAGTGAAGGAAGTTACCTGTCTCATTTTTTATTTTTTTCATGCCCATGAATGTATTTGCTATACCAAAAATTTTGATGCTGTCCAAAAAATATTAAACTTTGATCAGAGGAAAAAACCCACTTGTGCTGAAACAAACGAATGGCTGAGATGACAGAGTCAGACCAACACTACACAATTCCTGTCTAAACCAGTTGAATCCATTTGGTGATGAAAAGAATGTTATCACTTTAGTGTACTGAAAGGGAAAATTATGGATATTCAAGTATGAACAGTGCAAAAGACTATCAAGAGCTGGGGATAGGAGTAAATTTTATGAAGGGCAGAAAAGAACATTGATATGAAAGTATGGTGTGCTTTCAGCACCACCTCTTTCCTTCCCCACTTCTCTTCTGACATTTATTCCAGACTTTCTCACATGAGGGGAAGCTATATCCATTGGCCCATTCTAGTATATAGCATTTTAATCTGATACAAATCTTGCCAGTAATTTTGAAAGAATCTATAACAACCTTTTCCACTGACCTTTTCTAAATCTCTTGAGTATCTGGCACGTCATGTGAGTGTTGTCACATAAATACAAAATGTAAAAAAAAAAGCATGAGACAGGTCTCTGATTATTTAATAGTATATCACTAGAGATACAAGTGTATCATTAGAGATACATATATATCCCCCTGATTATTGCTTAATAAAAGGGATGGCTGTATTTGTCTGCAGCTGAATTTGCTTTAAGCTCACATTGTGTGTGTCATTGCAGGTGAAGATACCAACAGTTCAGTTCTTAATTAGGGCATTAACCCAATAAGGTTTTCTTTATTCTTTCTCTTTAATGCAAATGGTCACAATTGTTTAAGTTGATGTCTGTTTAGACTGAAACAACCTGAAAAAGGTGTTACTTGTTCTTGACGTCTAATGGATTAATTGGGACTTAAAATTCCCTTATTAAATAATGTGTTGCAACATTTTATGAAAGATCATACTAAAGAAGTGAAGACAGTACATTTTCTCACTGCCAGGATCAAGGAGACTTTCAGTCTATTAAAAAAACCAATGTGTTTTTGGAAGATGCAAGTAGGAAGACTTTTAATACGGGTATATTTGTGGGTGTGTGGAAATCAAACCAAACAACATTATTTCTTTCTAGTTAATTTTCTTTAAAAAAAGATACATTTAAGATATGTAAGAAGTGCATACAGAATGTTACATTTATGCCAAATTAATAATATGCTAAAAATTTATTTTTTGACTGGATACAAAAATGCTAGTAATATTCAAGAGAATGTACATATAAATTCAAAAGTATTTAAATGATCTGATTTTTAACAAACGCATTTATCAAAGCTTTTCTGATTTTTTGGAATTGCTTTGATCTCTCTTAGTTGAAGGGGCAAGATGGCTATATGTGGAGAAGTATGTTAACCCCAGATTGCATGGAAATCCTGCCAAACTCAAAGTAAATTGGATATTGCATTATTGTGTTAGACAATGGCACTTTATATCATTCCTCAACTCTTTTAGCCAAAGCCCACCTGTTAATTTATTTCAGTGATACAGACTAACAGTCCCCAGTAGCAGTGTTATAAAACATAACCCACAAACACATTTGTTATGGAATTGGCAGACAGAGGATTCTTTGCAGTTGAATTCTCCTGTTGATTCATTCCATTAATCATAAATTATTTGATTTGAATGTCAAAATCTAGCAAGACTGTTCTTTTGTCAAGTTGAAATAGTGTTGCAAAGATTGTTATGCATTATAATTGGGCTGGGAATTAAACATCACCTGTAATTCTTAGCCAAAATCAGACTGGCAGTGTTCCCTTTGTAAACAAAAAGATTTTTAGTTTAGAAATTGATTGCCAGCATTTACAAGAAAGGCATAATAAATGGCACTTGGAACATGCTCAGGAATGCAATTCCAAGAATAACTTTAAGAAAGAAGGATTAAAATACATAAACAGGTAAACCTATAAAATAGGACCTCCAAGAAAAAAACCTATGATGGAAAGAACTCCAGTTCTTCAGTTGCATCACAGGTGAAGACTACAGCTGTCTGTGTTAACTTTAAAAATACAAACCCACTCTTGTTTCACTATGTCCTAATAGTAATAAACTCAGCATAGATGTGCATTAATTTTTCTGCTGCTGGATTATGTTTGGGAGGGGAAAATCTGGCAGTCAGACAGAGACAAGGCTGCTGCAGCTCCATGCCCCCAAGTCCAAGTGGAAGTGAGGCTGAGCATGCATTCCTAGTAGGCACATGCACACACACATGTGTACGCACATATGCACACACACACACACACCTGTGGTGGGTTGACTTTTGCTGGCTGTCAGAGCCCCATCCAGATGCTCTCTCTCTCATCCTCCTCAACAGGAAAGGGAGAGAAAATAAGATGGAAAAAGGTCTTGGGTTGAGCTAAGGACAGGGAGATCACTGACTGACTACTGTCATGGGCAAAACAGACTCAACTTGGGGAAAATTAATTTAATTTATTAAATTTAAATTTAAAATAGAGTAGGATGGTGAGAAACAAAGAAAAAAGTAAAAACACCTCTCCCCTCTTCTTTCCAGGCTCAACTTCACTCCTTACTCTTCTGTATGCCCTCCCCTGTGTGGCACAGAGGAGTGAGGAATGGAGACTGCAGTTAGTCCATAACATTGTCTCTGCCGCTCCTTCCTCCTCACAATTTTCCCCTGCTCCAGCACGGGGTCCCTCCCATGGGATAAAGTCCTTCAGAAACTGCTCCAGTGTGGGTCCTTCCCACAGGACACAATTCTTCAAGAACTGCTCCAGCATGGCTTCTCTCCATGGGGTACAGTCCATCAGGAATGGAATGCTCCAGCACGGGTCTCTCACGGGCCACAGTTTCTGCCAGAAAACCTGCTCTTGCATGGGCTCCTCTCTACAGTCTGCAGCTCCTGCCAGGACCCTGCTCCTGCATGACCTCTCCATGGGTTGCAGCTCTCTTCGTGGCATGTCCACTTGCTGCTGCACAGGGTTCTCCACTGCAGGCTGCAGTGTGGATCCCTGCTCCGTTGTGGTCCTCCATGGGCTGCAGGGAAATACCTGCTTCACCATGGTCTTCTCCACGGGCTGCAGAGGAATCTCTGCTCTGGCACCTGGAGCACCTCCTCCCCCTCCTCCTTCTCTCACCTTGGTGCTCGCAGGGCTATTTCTCTCACACTCTGTGGCACATAGTTTCTTGCCCTTTCTTAAACAAGTTTCCTCAGAGGCACCACCATCGTGGCTGAGGAGCTCAGCTTTGCCCTGTGGTGGGTCCGTTGGAGCTGGCTGGAACCAGCTGTATCCAGCACGGGGCAGCCCTAGCCTCTCCTCACAGAGGCCACCCCTGCAGCCACCCGCTGCCAGCACCTGGGCATGTAAACCCAATGAATTCCTAAAGGCCCTTGCTTGAGGTCACAGCTTCAGGGCATAGAAAGAGTTTTGAAGCAACCTTACTACATAATGACTTCATAAATTCTTGCAGAATATGCAGCTGAAGAATTCTGGTACCCCATAAGTCAAGATAGTCTTTCCCCATGCAGTCTGTCCCAGTGGGCAGTTACACTGCTCAATAACCTTGCCTCCAGCCTACAAAACACTGAAATGTAAAGAAATAGTGAAAAAAACCCCACATGTCAATAAGCCCTGAAGGTTAGCCAACTGAATCTCTTGGTAGGTCCTTTTTTACTGTGCCCTCTCACAGACTGAGGATGAGGGAAAACTGTAATTTATAGTTACTAAGAACTTGAATCATCACTCTGAGTTCCCTGTCCACAACAGCGTGTATCATTTCCGCTGCATCTGCTTTGGGGACATGGTTTATCATAGTGTTGCTTTGGAGACTGCCATGGAAACGGGCCACCCAAATGTGAGTAACAGTAAATCATTCTTCTGGCTTGGGGCAGGGTACTTAGAAGGACTGTGTGCCACAGAGAACATGTGGATAGTACCAAAACGATCAGTTCCTGTTTCCAGGTTGTCTCCTCAAAAGTGTTTCAGCAATCTGGTTACTGTTAGGTCAGAGGGTGTGTCGTCAGTGTCAGAGAGCAGTCCCATATGGAGACAAGCTGTGACGTGTTTGGGAGTGTGCAATAGTAGTGCAAGTAGCATGGTCGTGCTCACAGTGGTTTATTGTGTGACATTCTCTTGCTTTCTTCAGATTATTGTCAGGAAGACATGGGGCTCATGAAGTTTGCTACATTAGTAAATAAACAGACCAAATAAACTGAAAACAGAGCCAGCTTTGAAATATTTGCCCTGGTAATAAAGCAAAAAGTTTTATATCAGTACCAATCAACTTACTTACTGTGCTGTATTTATTATTCAAAAAGCATGAGCATATAGAAAGTGCTGGGTTAATTATCCCCTTACCTGAGGAAATTAAACAAGTAACAGCTAAAAAGAAACTGATAGATCTGTTGTGCTTTTAAAGAACCAGTGCCATCTATGCTAGCATCCTCACACTATAAAAACGAGGTAAACATCTGCCTAAGGATGAAGCTTCAGTGGGTCTTATCATGTATCTGAAATTAAACCCATGATGAAGCTTGATAAATGGCTTAGCATCATGCCTATATTTGTCTCACCTAAGCCACATGTTTTAAATAACCTTTCCAGTTAAATACATAACTGCACCAGAACGGTGTGTTAGTGTCTGTGTAGACAGTAACGGGACCAACTTCTTATAAAGTCTGTTTCTTCTGTTGTACTTTTTGGATAGAGGATCGAGTCACTTTTAACCCCTTGGGAATGAATACATACAAGCCTGTAAATAAATTATAAATATCATGCAACAAATATTTTTATGTTTTACTCTGAATTTTCCCTGATTGTCCTGTACTCATCTTCATGATATTGAATTGAGGTCCCCAGCTGTGATTTCTTTAAATAAACATTAATTGGAATAATGCTGTGACTTGAATTGAAAAGCTAGGTACTTCCCTGGGGAATGCTGACTCATGTCTGTGGTAGTCTTGTAATTATTTGACTGCTAGCATTACAATTGCTGTTCTGCAGCCCCATGCAATGACTGTTGTGTAACTCCATAAGCGACCCCATGAGCAGGAGTCCTAGGTGCTGTAGTACAGTGGTTCACTTGAGGTTTAGTATATAAGAATAAGGATATAAGTATTGAAGAGACACAAAGATATGAGGAATACAATAGAATATGATTTGTTATAAGATACCAGGGCTCAGTATAGAAGCCAGTTCTGTTTAATATCTTTATCAATGGTCTGGGTGAAGGGATCAAGTGCTCCCTCAGTAAGTTTGCAGACGACACCAAACTGGGTGGGAATGTTGATCTGTTTGGGGGTAGAAAGGCTCTACAGAGGGATCTGGATAGGCTGGATTCATGGGCTGAGGTCAACTGTATGAGATTCAAAAAAGCTAAGTGCTGGGTCCTTCACTTGGGTCATAACAACCCCAGGCAACGCTATAGGTTTGGGGAAGAGTGGCTGCAAAACTGCCCGTTGGAAAAGGACCTGGGGGTGTTGGTCGACAGCCGGCTGAATATGAGCCGGCAGTGTGCCCAGGTGGCCAAGAAGGCCAATAGTATCCTGGCTTGTATCAGAAATAGTGCGGCCAGCAGGACTAAGGAAGTGATCGTCCCCTTCTACTCAGCACTGGTGAGGCCGCACCTCGAATACTGTGTTCAGTTTTGGGCCCCTCACTACAAGAAAGACATTGAGGTGCTGGAGCGCATCCAAAGAAGAGCAGTGAAGCTGGTGAAGGGTCTAGAGAACAAGTCCTGTGAGGAGGGTCTGAGAGAACTGAGGTTGTTTAGTCTGGAGAAAAGGAGACTGAAGGGAAACTTTTTCACTCTCTACAATTACCTGAAAGGAGGTTATAGCGAGGTGGGTGTTGGTCTCTTTTCCCAAGTAACAAGTGATAGGATGAGAGGAAATGGCCTCAAGTTGCACCAGGGGAGGTTTAGATTGAATATTAGGAAAAATTTCTTCACTGAAAGGGTAGTCAAGCATTGGAACAGGCTGCCCAGGGAAGTGGTTGAGTCACCATCCCTGGAGGTATTTAAAAGATTTGTAGACGTGGCACTTATGGACATGGTTTAGTGATGGACTTGGCAGTGTTAGGTTTATAGTTGGACTCAAGGATCTTAAGTGTCTTTTCCAACCTAAATGGTTCTGTGATTCTATGATTCTATAACAGCAGTCTCAGCACTCTGGATGTCAAATCTTTATTCATTTTCTTTTTTTCTTTTTTTTAAAAGCATCAGAGTGAATGAGAATTCTCAGGATAAAGAATTGACTTTGCCTATAATTATGAGGAACTCTCCCAAGAATACAGGACAGTTTAGAAGAAAACACTTGTATTAACGTAACATGGAAGAAAGTAACAAACTGTGCAGAGGATCAGATCTGTGGATTATAGGGTTTGAACTGAATGAATTTATAAGTCTTAGATGTAAATTGAGCATGAAGACTTAGAGGTTGGTTTTAAGTTTCCTAATCTACAAAGTGCTCATATTGGAGAACGGTTTATGCACTGATTAAGCCAAACAGACATCACTTGAAATGAGCCAAACCTTCAACATTGAACTTTCATACTGAAAGAGACATGCCAGGGACTTGAAAATTGTATGATAGGATTGAAAATTATATGATAGGACTGTTCTGGGATTTACTAAGTTTCCAAGAACTCAATCCTTTGACTGAATTAATAATTTCACCAAGGGTTACCCAGAAGAAGAACGTGATGTGACTGCTGACCTATAGTTTCCTACACAAAGAAGTATAGTTGTAAGTCAAAATACTCACAAATGTTATTATTAACAGAGATTTTAAATCACAGTATAGGTTTGGATCCTCCAATGTATTATCTGTACAAAGTATGGGTTCTTTTCATACATTATGTACCAAGTGTTAGTCATAGAATCTTCCTGTAAGTAAAAAAATAAAGTATGCCCAATTCTCTGAAAAATTCTGTTTTCTAAAAGGGTTTTGTTGTACTGTCTAATCCTAACTTCTAAAACACACCTGAGAATAAGTGGGCAAAATCATAATGCCACTGAAGTCAGGGGCACAACTCGTACAGTGAGGGAGGAATTAAGATTTTCTGAAACCACTCATGATTCAGATTTCTTTTTCTTCGAACTTCATCCCTTAATTATGAATGCATAACTTAGTACAAATAATAAATCTAGAAATCAGAAATTTCAATTTAAATTTTCCTATTAGAAAAAGACAGTTTACCTTCTCCAAAAGTTTTTCTTCAAATTAATAAATTTTGATTCATCTTAGTAACAGGGTTTGTTTTGCACTCAAAAACGATCATAAATAGACCCCTACCTTCCAGCAATCTAGCTGTACATTGGAAAACCAGAAGCAACAGAGAACAAAAGATCTCATCCCTAGCTACATGATTCAGAACAGACCTGAGTATGACCATCCTAACCCAACCAACAATCTGTTTTTTTTTTTTTTCTTATTTGGTTCCTGCTGAAACTGGAACCAAAATTTTGTAGAATATTAGACATTTCAGGATTGACAGAGACAGAATAACAGTGGTTTATAAGGTTGCAGCTCTTTCATGAGATGAGATCTAAGCTCAAGTCCTAGTCTTGATTCAGTGCAGGAAACTGGATACCAGTTTTCTCATTTCCCAAGAATCCTGACTCAATGTGCTAATCAGAACTAAGAACTACAGTGGAAGAGCGGAGAGGCTGTCCTTAGACAAAAATTTCACAAGGTGTCAAGTGTCAGGTATCAAACCCATCCGTACACAAATCAGACATTTTTGGAAATCAGGAAAATTCACACAGTACTGGGAAACTATTTTTACCCAATTCAAAATGCAAGATTCAATTTTGTGGGAAAAATATACATGGAATAGCTGCATGTAACTGAGCAGAAAAGTCTACTCTTTACATTGCAGTAAAAATTTAAGTTATTGGGTACACAAATTCTGTGTAATTGTAAGCTTGGATATGAAGTGTGTTGTGAAATGGACTCTTCTGTCAGGCCTGTGATTGTCACCAAATTATATGAATAGGAGACTACTAGTACTTCAAATTGTTATTATTTAAATTACAGGAAATGCCCTTAAAAACATTAACTGGAACTCAATGATCTATTTTCTTTGACAGAAATAATAATGATGATGAATATTTCACAGAAAGCTTGTGTATGCTATAGAAACCCAGCAAAACAGAAAAATACATAAGAAAAAAACCCCAGACTTGTTAACACATTTTGGCTGGGATATACAGATTTGTCAGAACAAGAGTCCTATACACATGCAAAAATTGAGGTTCAAATGACAAGTATTTCATTAAGCGTAATTCATACCCAGGAGCACATGATGATATTTTCTGGCTGAAAATATGCAATTATTGCTTAGAAATAAAATGACACCATGATATTACAAAATTACCTCTGTAAAAAGGAGAACAGATGACTACTAAATGTGCTATACTCCTTTTATTTTTGTGAAGTTTAAAAAGATCTACTGTTAATTTACAAGATACAGGAGAAACATTAAATCATATGGCACACTAAATAATTTCTAAAGACATTATCTGGCCTGTTTTAAATCTGACTAGGATTTGGCCAACAGGACAAAGTGGCTGTATTATGGTGAACGTATAACTACAGGATCTCTTGTAGAAAGTATACCAGGCAAAAATAAGTTAATCCTGAAACCAAATTAAAAGGAAAGAAAAGGAATTTTGACATTGACTTTAATGAAGTTCAGATTTCACCCTGGCAACATTATAGCTTCATCATGTTTTTTTCCATCTTTTGGATGGAAAAAAAATCTCTGATTTCCTTCCCGTGTTTTTTCCCTTTTCTCTAGCTATTCAGCTGCAAGAATCCTCATGCTTTGTTACCCCCATTTGGACAGTTACTTATTTGGAAGCAGTTAATACCCAGGATTTCTAGCAACTTTACAAATCACAGTTTCATAAAGGCAACTTGCATGACATTGAAGGTACAAACCTCCTTTAACATAAAAAATAAATGACTGTAATATTAAGATATCCTCAGGAATGATATTGTTTCTCCTTCAGAAGATGGAGTTTTCCACTGACTTTAATGAGAAGAAGGCCATTTTGAGACCTTTTGAATATTTCAAAAAAACGTATGAAATTTCTCATGACTAGAGCTAAAAAAATTTCTGCTACTATTTACTCATTGTGCTGGTTTTGGCTGGGATAAAGTTAATTTTCTTCAGAGAAGCTAGTATGAGGCTATGTTCTGGATCTGTGCTGAAACCAGTGCTGACAATACAGGGATGTTTTCATTATTGCTGAGCGGTGCTTACATGGAGTCAAGGCCTTATCTGCTTCTCACACCGCCCCACCAGCGAGTAGGCTGGGGGTGCACAAGGACTTGGGAGGGGACACAGCTGGGACAGCTGACCCCAACTGACCAAGGAGATATTCCATACCTTATGACGTCATGCTCAGCATATAAATCTGGGGGAAGAAGAGGGAAGGGGGCGATGTTCGGAATGATGGCATTTGTCTTCCCAAGTAACTGTTATGCGTGATGGAGCCCTGCTTCCCTGGAGATGGCTGAACACCTGCCTGCTGGTGGGAAGTAGTGAATGAATTCCTTGGTTTGCTTTGTTTGCGTGTGCAGCTTTTGGTTTCCCTATTAAACTGTCTTTATCTCAACCCAGAAATTTTCTCACTTTTACCCTTCTGATTCTCTCCCCGATCCCATCGTGGGGGAGTGAGCGAGCGGCTGTGTGGTGCTTAGTAGCTGGCAGGGGTTAAACCACGACACTCATTCAGGTTTATTATTATGATAAAGAACTTGTCACCTTTATACTACATTGTAAAAAAAATATTTTGCATGTATAGAAGTAATACAGTATAAAACAAAGGAAAACATTTAAAGTTTTTTCTTTTCTGTTTTCACAGATTATGTGATTATAGGGACTGTGAATACCATACCCACAATAGTTCGCCTATGAAATCATACTTCATACGTACACAGAATGTTTATCTTAGATGACAGAACTTTACAAATACATTTTTTTACAGCGAAGTCTTCAATTTGTGATGAAAAGTGTAATAATGTCATGCAACAAATGCCCTATTTTCCAATAGTTTCCACTCTAGGCAACCGTATTATATCTATCCACACTAATCCATCTATATTCTGTACTGGTCATCTAATCAACCAAGAAAAAAACAGAAATTAGAAAAAACCTTACCCATCATTTTATTTTCCTCAAAAAAGCTTCTCTTCAACAATCTTAGAGATAGAAAAATGGATCTTTCAGTATGCAGCATCTACTGAACTAAAAGAAAGTGCCAGTATCAAAAATGTGAAAGGGAAAATATGTGTGTTCTGCAGCCGTCTGTCATTCTACAACTTTCTCATCAGGTGATAGACTCCTACCAATGTATTAATCTATTCTTTCAACTCTTCAGTGTTTATCTTATGTCAGGGTGATACAGACTCAACAGGTTATTCACATTGCAAATATAGAATATTAAAATTTTAAATATTCTACCCACATGTAATGAGATTGAATTAGGCAACAAACAGATTAATGAAAATTTGGAAAATAGTTTAATGAATTAATTCTAATAATTGTTCACAAATTGTTTTCCACCAACACTCCTCTCTTAGTATCTCACATTTGATGTTCACAATTTGAGCTGTACCCTTATTCATCTATTTCATATAAGGTTGGTTCTATTTATTATCAGCTGATTTTCACTCAGTTAATTTTCAATTTCTTTAGGAACTGGTTTGTGTGTGTGTGTTAACAAGTCCCATTTATTTGCCCCAGCTATAAACTAGGGATGAAACTTTACAGGATGTGACATTTTAATTAGATTTCTATTAATAAAAGAAATATAACATAGTGTGTGCTATACATCTAATTTTATTGCATCCTGAATTCTTCCCATCCTCTGATCAAAGGCAGTTGCAGTCTAATATGCATGCTGTGAATTGTTCAGCTGATCATCTGTGACTTGTGAGGCATGAACATATTCTGTGCCAGCTGAATATAATAAAGTATGTAAGGAGATAAAGAGCCTTCTTCACACATTTCCTCCCTTGTAAATCCACAGAAACACATGATAGTGCTGGCAGTATGTCAGTAATACTAGTTACTGCACTTTGAAAATTTCCGTATGGAAAATTTGAAAGGCGTCTTATGTCAGGTCATGTTAAAAATCTAGAAGTTCTGTTGTTCTTCCTCTACAACTCGGAAAGCCTCAACCTGACAGAAGGAGAGTGAAAAGTTGGAACAAACAAAATTTGAGTATACAGAAATATTCTTCCCCTGTTTTGCAAAGTGACCTGGAGAGAAAGGCGGGTATACTCTGTGGCTACCATATAAAGACATAAGATTCTTTACTTAGGGAACTTCCACTGCTTGAAGAATGAGTATAGGATACTGGAGATACAGTGTTCTGGGATTTGATTTTCTCATCAGTAGTCTCTGTAATTCCTCATTCTAACCAACTAAGTGGAAGTGGTATTGGATGGAAGAGAGATGGGAATTCAGAAGACTTGTATCACGTGTTAGGTGAATGCTCTTCATTTGGCCATCTATGAAATGCTCGGAAAATGTTTGAAAAAGTTATCAGCACTGAAGTTAAATATTTCACCTGGAAATAAACGCTGTCCAAAAAGCGGTAGTGAAAATCCATTTCTGGCAGAACTGCTAAGGGTCTGTTTCATGTTGCTAGTATCAGTTTGTTTCATAGTTTTCACCTATTACACTAACCCATCATCCTCTTTAATGAGTCTTGTAAAATGGGAAAATAGCCAGACTTTGTCTGTTCAATGTTATGGCAATCAAATAGTCATATTTGTCCATTGTCAAGGAAGCTTCCAGTGGAATTGGAGTCCCCATAAGCTAACTGAAATTGATATTCACTTTCTCAATAAACCAGATGTTGCCTGAATATTTTAGTGTTATGTATTATTAACTGCAAAACAAATGTAGTGGATAGCATGGTCAAAAAGCCTTTTGCAACAGAGATAACTTCACATAAGGATTTTATATCATATTTAAATATGTTCTTGCTATTGCATTCATCATTTCTTCATGCAGCTGGTTATTACCACTATATAAAGAATAGCTATATGCAGATGAACAGAGAAAATTATGTATTCAGCAGGTCATCTCTATGTGCAAATTTACCCTTTTTAAAGAGTATGATGACAGTAATTTCTAGCCCAAATTAAATGCACAGTTTAATTATTCATCTTTTCACTGTTCATGAAAGATTAGGTCCAGAAGTCAGTCCTTTATCACTCACAAATGTCTGCTAGGACTCAAAGGTAGAGTTCCTTTCTGTGCTAGTTTTAGCTGGGATAGAGTTAAATTTCTTCATTGTAGCTTTTATGGTGCTATGTTTTTGGACTTGTGGTGAAAACAGTGTTGATAACAGTTGATAACACAGGGATGTTTTAGTTATTGCTTGAACAGCAACAGGGCCTTTTCAGCTTCTCACACTGCCCTACTAGCAAGTAGGCTATGAGTGCATAAGAAGCTGGGAGGAGACACAGCTGGGACAGCTGACCTCAACTGACCAAAGGAATATCCCAGACCACACGACCTCATGATTAGCAATAAAAGCTGGGGGAAGAAGGAGGAAGGGGGACACGTTCGGAGTTACGGCATTTGTCTTCCTATGTAACCGTTACATGTAATGAAGCCCTGCTTTCCTGGAGATGGCTGGACACCTGCCTGCCAATGGGAAGTAGTGACGAATTCCTTATTTTGCTTTGTTTGCATGTGCGGCTTTTGGTTTCCCTATTAAACTGTCTTTATCTCAACCCACGGGTTTTCTCACTTTTACCCTTATGACCCTCTCCCCCAACCCACCAGGGGGAGTGAGTGAGCACGTGTGGTGCTTAGCTTCCCACCAGGGTTAAACGACGACACTTGCTTATGAGCTAAATAGTTTCCACTCACTTAAAAGTGCTTAAACTCAGGTTCTAAACAATGTGATCAATTACAGTGCTCCCACACAATAATTCTGTTAGGAGAACCCTACTCCAGAGTACTTCTGCGCACAAGTTACCTACGCTTCTTGTCCCAGATCCTATTAAATCTACTGCTATTTGATTGAAATATAAATCTCCTCTCACTAATAGGATGCTTTACTCTAACTGTAAGAAGTCTGAAATTCAGAATGAAATTTTCAGAACACAACTGTCTTCAGCCATGTCTGCCTGTCACTTTGAAGAATATTTCAGTTTCAGTTTACTGCTGAGTATATCATTATACCAGATCATTGTCATTCTCTTAGTGAAATCAGAATATGATAAATAAATGTGTTCCATTTAACTCTGCTATGGTTTGATTTACTCTAACAGAAGTGACAAAAAATATACTCTCTCTCATTTTAAATTGAGCAATTGTAGCTGTGCAGGATTAGTGTGGCAGGAAAGATTCCAAACAAGGATTCTTTCAATGCCATATGTTGGGGAGGCCTGAAATGAAATACAGACTAAGAAACAAGTTCAGGGCATTATATTCCTTTGAACATTAAGACCAATTGTTAAAAAAAAAAAAAAAAAAAAAAAAAAAAAAGAAGCCTTTTATCGCGTAATATTAAATCTGATTGCAAAACGAAAACCCGAACAGTCTCCACTGCATTTCAAAAACTGTTATACTGCTATTTTTCCATAACTAAAGCTCACTTAGAAAATAGAGCTGTGTTTTAATTGTCAGGATTGTATATCATGGGAATGGAAAGACCTTATTATATGCAACAGAAAGACCGAAATATTTAACCTTGTCAGGAGATTGGCTTGGAATTCAAGGAGTGCGGGAGTGATGGTTAATTGCTCCTTGCTTTACGTGGAACAGAATTGCTAGAACTATGTGGTTATGACTGAACATGAAGTGAATTTAAGCCTGGTTGTTTTGTGAAAACTTATGAGGATATGTGTAGAAGAAAATACAGCTTCTGAAGGCTTTTTTCTTTTTCTTTTCTGTATATTAAAATATTCTGTGAATTCATCCTCAGCAGGTGCACATTTACAGTAGATAATAAATAACCTGGTTCTTAATTCCATACCAGAAAATTGTTACTGTTTTATTTCCTAGAAATGGCAAAAAAGGAGAAATATATAAATGAAATTTGCAGTTTCCTTGTAAAATGTGTGGTGGTCTTACCTTATTCTTCTGCAAACTGAAAGTTTTGGAGAAAAGTGCCTAGATGGGTCTTCTTACAACTTGCCTTTCAACAAACTTGAACTTGTAATTAAGCACGAGTGAGGGCTATAATCAGAATACTGCACTTAGGTACTATATTACACTGAGTTAGCACAAGTTTACCATACTGTCTTTCACTTTCAATAACCTTTCTACCTTTGGTCTCCCAGACCTTGCTGCCTTTCTCTTACTTGTCCTCCTGCATTACTTCTTGAATTTACCTAAGGAAAGACTATCTAAAGACTTATTTTTAAGGATATAACTTTTAATGAGGTACAGATTATCTGATATAGACCATACAGATGAAAAAAGAAGAAACATAGCAACTAAGTGAACATTGATTGCTACTCCAGATTTTTAATAGTTATATTAACTAACAATGTTTTTAGACACTGCAATTTAGACATAAACTGTTGGTTTAGCCAATCATATTATTTTCAAAATAAACCTCATTGTTAAAGTTAACACAGACTTCTTATTGTCTGATATAACCAAGTGATTGGAAATAAGAAGCCCAAAGATATATTTCCAAAATGATTCAAAAGACTGTATTCAAAAATGTGTTTTTGTATTTTTCTAAGAAAATCCACCGAATAGTTTATTGAACAGTAATAGACTTCACCACATGGTTAACTCTGGTGAAGTGCTTTGTTGCATCAAAACAAACACTTACGTGATCCAGTTTTGCCTACTAGATACCATCAGGTAAGAATTTCATCCATGACTCAAGAATGTCCTTTAACTTTGACTCATTTTTTAAAAATCAATTTAGCTGTGTTTTAGCGTGCATGGTTTCAAAATTGATGTACATGCCTAGAGAGTTTGATAAGTGTATTTTTATAAATTGAAGTGTAAATAATGAATAGACATTCCATTGTATGGTTTCTTTTTTTTCTTCAGTCAGTTTGAATTTAGTGTCTTACCCCAGTACAATCACACTGCTGAGAAAAATATGGAATGTTTTCTTTTTTAAATTATGAAAGCAGCTATTTCACTGCAGCAACTTCTTTGGAAAAAAAAGTAAATTTCTTCAGTGTTATACACTCAGTTAATCTTTCGTTGTTGTAAGCATTCCCTTATATGCCAATTCCTGATAAGCTCATTAGCAGAATTAGCTTCTAATTGTATGAATATTCCTATTACTGCGTAAACATACTTGTTCATTATTATAGACAGCATTTTTCCTGTCATCAGTATGACAACACTGAATTCCAGAATATTATTGACTTTCTTAGTGCTGTGTTCATTGCAGATCCAGCTTCAAGATTCTACCCTTTCTCATTTTCAGCTCTGTTCTTTCTTTTTCTCTTCCCATCTGATTTTCCTCCCCACGCCTACTGTAATTTCGGTTGTCTAAGCATCCACACTTAAAAAGAATAAACAACAGAAGATGAAACCTGGTTTTGGAGGTTTTAAAACATCTGATTATTTAACAGACACAATTTAGAACACAGTCACATAAAGAATCGAATTGGTAAAACTAGAAAGTTCGTTGCCTTTAATCTGTGAAGAGTGAGAGTGGCTGCAACAAACTCCCCTTGTTTGGATCTGCAAGTTACTGAACAGAAAGGTAGAATATTTCAAGTACAGATAGCTTGCCACGTTGGTTTTGTGTGAATCTGAGATCAATGAAGAATGGTGTTCATTCCTGCAAGTAGTAATAATTGACCTTGCTTCTTTCTCCTCTTTGCAATGGGTACCAGATAGGACTAAATAAAATCCTGAGTGGAACAGAGAAAGTAAATTGCAAAACTGTTGTTCAATTCCTCTTATAAAATAAGAAGTAGAGACATTGTTAACAGGTGGCAGATTGGAACAAAAAGAAAGAAACTGTTACACAATGTGGAGTTTGGCTGCAAATTTTTTTGTCATGAGTTGTATTGTTTAGGGTTATATGAGTTCAGAAAGTATCTTGCCAAATTTAAAGGAAAAAAAGTCACTAAAAGATATTGCATAGCAAGATACTATCTTCTGGCTCATGAAGTCCCTAAATTGCAGACTGTTGGGAAAGTGTACTGATGTATTACTGTATGCTCACTCTATTCCTGTATTCTTATAAAGGGATGCCATCCTGGGTACTATTTAGGGAGAAAATATAGGGCTAGGTAGACCCTTTGTCTGGTTCTGTTTTCATGTATGTGACTGTTTCGCCTCCTATCTTTCTTATCAATATTATTGTCTCAGTCACTCTAAATAACTTTACTAAGCAGTGATAATTCCTATTCCTCTTCTCTGTAATGATCTCAGCATCCTCTGTTGCACACAAACCTAGTTACTTAGCAACAAACCAAATTGTAGACATTATTCCAAGTATAGTAAGAACTTCACATATTCACAGACCCTGGATTTAAAAACCAACAAAATTGATTTCCATAGTTTGAGTACAGAGGCTTTGAATTTAAAGTGTTCCATAAAGAATGAAGGGCACTAGAAATAATGCCTAACATTCTTGTATTTTGAGTATGCAGTCACTGTTTATCTGTTTATTAGGTGACAGGCAAGTGCAAGTGAGTGCTGGTACCCATCTGTTCCACTGTTTGTTTCTTTATGTTTAGAAGTATTTGTTAAGAGACACCATTTTGCTTTTGAAAAAAGTTCAGGAGAACACACAAGAGCATCTGTAGTAAAATAATTGAATTGCATTGACTATTATTTTTCTTAATGCATTGATCTTTGGGTCATAAAATCACCAAACAAATAAGCATTCATTAACTGCTCAGTATCTCTAATATAAACAATTACGTTACAAAAATTATAACATAGTTAATGTTTAGCTCTAGAATCATAGAATCATTAAGGTTGGAAAAGACCTCTAAGATCATCAAGTCCAACCTTCAACCCAACACCACCATGCCCACTAAACCATGTCCCAAAGAACCTCATCCACACGTTTTTTGAACACCTCCAGGGATGGTGAGTCCACCACTTCCCTAGGCAACCTGTTCCAGTGTTTAACAACCCTTTCAGTGAGGAAATTTTTCCTCATGTCCAATCTAAACCTCCCCTGGTGCAACTTGAGGCCATTTCCTCTTGTTTTATCGCTAGTTACTTGGGAGAAGAGACCAACTCCCGCCTCTCTACAGCCTCCTTTCAGGTAGCTGTAAAGAGCAATAAGGTCTCCCCTCAGCCTCCTCTTCTCCAGGCTAAACAACTCCAGCTCCCTCAGACGCTCCTCATAAGATCTGTTCTCCAGACCCTTCACCAGCTTTCTTGCCATTTTCTGGACATGCTCCAACACCTCAATGTCCTTCTTGTAGTGAGGGGCCCAAAACTGAACACAGTATTCGAGGTGCGGCCTCACCAGTGCCGAGTACGGGGGCACGATCACCTCCCTATTCCTGCTGGTCACACTATTCCTGATACAGGCCAGGATGCCGTTGGCCTTCTTGGCCACCTGGGCACACTGCCGGCTCATGTTCAGCTGGCTGTCGACCAGCACCCCCAGGTCCTTTTCTGCCGGGCAGCTTTCCAGCCACTCTTCCCCAAGCCTGTAGCGATGCCTAGGGTTGTTGTGACCCAAGTGCAGGACCCGGCACTTGGCCTTGTTGAACCTCATGCAATTGGCCTCAGCCCATAGATCCAGCCTGTCCAGATCCCTCTGCAGACCCTTCCTACCCTCAGGCAGATCAACGCTCCTGCCCAGCTTGGTATCACCTGCAAACTTACTGAGGGTGTACTGGATTCCCTCGTCCAGATCATTGATAAAGATTTTAAACAAGACGGGCCCCAAAACTGAGCCCTGGGGAACACCTCTTGTGACCGGTCACCAACTGGATTTAACTTTGTTCACCACAACTCTCTGGGCTCGGCTGTCCAGTCAGTTTTTTTCCCAGCAAAGAGTACACCCGTCCAAGCCATGAGCTGCCAACTTCTCTAAGTCTCTAGAGTAGTTATGAACAATTGAACCATGACCACTAATTAAACAGGGCAAACTCCACATCAGTGAAGTTCGTAACAAGCTGCCATTGACTTCAGCAAAGAAAGGATTTCAGTCAGAGACCTGAGGTACTGTAACATGCTTTTCTTACGGGCTGTTTGCTGTTCAAACTGTAATGCAATATTAACTTTTAATAACAATAAAACTATGGAAATAAATATGTTGATATGTTTGACAAAAATAATTTATCTAGTAAGTAAAAATTATAACTTGACACATTAACCTATGTGGCTGAGACATTCTGAGAAAATTAATATAATTTATATTCACAATTCCAACTCTGATACATAACATTTTGTAATAGTTATCTGACAAAATAAAATACAATTGGAAAAATTACATCAGAATGCTTTACATTCATATTTTCAATTATTTTTGTATGTTTACATCAGAATAATTCTATGTCTATATATTCTTGTATGAATGTTGTTTATCTGCCTTTGGACTGAAATATGTGTAAATGTTGCTTATGTCAGTAGTATCCCATAATCCATCACAAAGACCAGCTGTTCTTTTCTATTTAAGTATATGAAAGGTAAACAATGAAACAAAAAACCAAACAAAAAACCGCCAAACTGTTGGTGTTCTTCAGGTTCTGTTTAGCTTAATTGTAATTAAAGTCAAGATACAAGGCTTCTCAGTTGGGCAAATTAGAGGTTTTACTCAATTTCGCCTACTAGATACAGAGCCCAGTACTGCATCAAAAGACTCACACTGTAGTCCCAGATGTGCCTTTCTAGATTTACTTATTCTACTTAATCTCTTTCTGCACTGTTTTTCCATTCATCTTTTGTGTGTCTTACCTACTTCAGTAACAAACCCTTCAGATCATAGTGGATCACTTAGCACGTGACTGTACACTGTAGCCTATCAGGATTTGAATTTATGGGAAACACAGATGCTGAATAGTAAGAATGTATGTTCTAAATGCCATTTACTCTTTTCGGCTTACTCTGGTATTGCCTACTGACTTTCACTGAATAATAATGGGTACACACAGTGGCTTGCTATTTCTTTCCCAAAAAAGCATTCGGTGACAGAAAGGAATTTAAAAAGCTTGAGAAAATCTGCATATGCAGGTATTGTTTATGTAGCAAGAGTAGTAGCCACAGGTATTTTTCCATTCTTGCTTAGCCAGAAATGTTTCCACCTGTTACAGAGATATTTCCTTCATAGTATTACTTTGTGGGAATCAAAATAAGTATTGTTTGTGTACATTGACCACAGTGTCCATTGTAACTGTACATTTTGCACAGTATCAGTTTGCCTCAGGTTGGGGCTGTGTTTATTTCTTGGCTAGCATTTCTCATGACACGCAACCTGACTTCTCCTTTGAAACATTGCAAATAACCGAAATCTCTCTGCTGGGCTCAGTTCCGCAGGAGACTTACATGACAGAATAAACAAATATTCCATGAGAAGCTGAATTCAGTGGATAGCAATCCTGTTAGATATCTTCATTTATTTATATCTCAGCCTGCCCACCTTGGCCATACAGATTTCATGTAGAAATAAGCTGGACATGGCAAGGTATGTCAGAAATAGTCCTGGGTGGAGCATGCTTTGACACCTGCTGAGCTTCAGATGGCCATTGTCAACTAGCCGTAGTGCCAAGAACCTCTCTAAGCTACTGTTGTTGTTCACTCTAGTTTTGGAAATGTAGCCATTGTCAGGCTCTGGAACTATGTGTTGCTTGTGGTGTAAAACAAGGTTAAGATAAATTTGCTCTCAAAAAACTCTAAGAATATGCTATTTATTCTTAAGTATTGTTTACTGGCAGTTTATTTCTGCATTGGTAAAGACATATACTAAACATTGTTTTGCCATGAATGGATTTCCCATTTGAATAATTCTTTTAGGTGTCATTGCTGTTTGCAAGGATGAAATTTCACAAGAAAACAAAACTTACATCCTTTAAAATATTTCATGACCTACTAGTCCAGCCCTAGATGCAGTCTCAGAAATTTCAGTCTCAGAAATTACCAATAGAAATAACCTAAAATCTAAACAAGTCCAAGAAACTTGCTGTTTTCAACTCTTAGATATTATGATTAATCTCCAATTAGGTAAGGAAAAACCCCTGACCTTTGAGAAAGAATCTCAGTTTTTTAATGAGCAACCATGACTACTCAGCAATCTGATGCAGGCATAAACAGATCAAACCCCCTCCTGCCACTAAGAAATAGAGATGAAGCTGAAAAAATTATATGATAATTTGATGACCTATCCTCCAACAAACAGTGTGTGGTGAGTGCCCATGATGAATGATATGTTTTGGTTGGTGGGTTTTTTTTCCCCTAACAAATTTTATTCAATAAAGACCCTGGCCATTCTTTTTTCTACTTCTTGCAGCATTTTCCATGTATTTTTCAACATAATATGAAATTATTAGCTTTGGCTGAAAAGTAATGAAACTCTAGGAAAATGTCAGTAACTCCAACATATCTGACCAAATTACATATTTGTTGTGGCTGATTTAACCTGATTGCTTTTACTGTCACTCCACTTTTGTGAAGTGCTTTACCAACAAATTGCATTTTATTAYACAAAAACAAAATACTGAACGGATATATATGTTTTTTATGTCCAGCAGCACATTCTCTGCAAGATAAGGGAAAAGGAAATAGTAATTTCAGTGTTTGAAAGAGTCCAAATTTTCTTTTCCTTGTCATATCTTTTGTTGTTAAGCTGTCTGAACTCCCTTGAAATTCTGATTTCCATTAATTGTTTCACTCAGAATACACTGAGTGTAATTTAAAACCATTCTTTTACTTTGCAAGGAAATTATTGATTAAAAGAACTAAATCAGCTGCTATTTTTCTGTGCCTACTGATTTTTAACTAACTAAGCAACGTTGCCATTTGGTTTTCTAGCTTAAGTAATCAGATGAACAAAAATAGGAGGCATGTTCTGTCTTCCAACACGTCACAGAGTGACTGTGGAGCTGTGCTCCAAGTATTATTGCAACAGTGAAGCTGCTGTAGCTCCCATGACATTGCCTTTATGACAGGAAAGGACAGGCTCAAAAATGCTAGTCTTGCTTGTAGGATCTTGTAGAGCAGGAATGTATATGATGATCTCTTGTATTGCCACTGCAATACTCACATTGCAATTCATGTTAATGCAGCAAAGCAGAAAAGTGTTTTTGATTTTTAAAAGCCACCCAATAAGTAGCATGTTCAGATCATAAGCTCTTGGTTGTCACCTCACTCAAGAAAATCAGTTTGCCCCAGTAAGGGGAGTTCACCGCAAGTATGGCAGGAAAGAAGGTCAGGTGGGACCTGACTTTAGACACAGAATAGCAGTGCTAATAACTTTTGTATCAGCTTCTTTTCCATTTGCTCTCCACTTACATACATTGTCTATGTTAACATGTAGAGCTGACTGCCATGCAGAAAAAGAGCTAAAGCAGAGCTCCTGGAGCCTAGAATTCTTGCTGCCAACTTGCCACATCATGCAGAACCATTTCTGTGTCACAGGACCCTCAAAAAAAGATCCTTATAAGAATTCTGAGAATGGTGAATTCATTCACCTGAGAATGGTGACTGTCCCCCCCAGGGCTGCTGTGTTCTGGGTAAAATGCAAATAGAGAAAAGCACATAAGCAACTAACATTTGTGCATGTAATTATTGCATTCTATTCATAAAGATAGAGTTTATACACTGATTTTTTTATTTTACACAGTTTATACACTGACCTTTATTTAACAAGGTCCTGGTGCATCCTAGGACCTTGTTAAAAAACCTAACTGGATGTCATCTATAATTTTTCTTTTACCCCAAGAAAACAGCTAATTTTTTCCCAAGATAGATCTTTTTCTGAGGAAATTATATAGTGATTAGATTGAAACAACAATAAAAAATCATGAGAAAAGAGAACAGAACTGATCTTAATTGTTTTACTGCATGTAGTGTGTGATGTAAATTACAGGTTATGGATAGGACACATAATTTGGTAGGTAGAAAACCCACATTTATTACATTTTAGTATTGATTCGTTTTTAAAGTGGACATAGCATTTGTACAAGTAAGAAATTGTAAGAAAGGCTGTAATTATGCATTATTTTGTAGTCTTTTAATTCAAATTTTTGGCAGTTGTGAGCAACTGAGGTGTTCTGACATAAGTGGGGGAAAGTAATATAGAAATTATTTATTTAACAGAGTAGATGCAAGCTTTCTGTTTTGTAATCCAGATTTATACAGGTAGAAATGTAGGGTTGGTAGCAATCACATACTTGATCTTACAAAAATTCTTTAGCAATATCTTTCATTCTTCATGAGGAGTTTAACTAAGAAATCTTTCGAAGATGAAAAAGCACGAGAGATATTTACTCCACCATAACTTACATAGTTAGGTTCTATTAGCGTGAGACACAGGGTTGTGAATCTCTTTGGCTCTGGGCGTCCAGGCCACAAAATACCTTGTGGCAAGCCCCTAAATTCTGGTCCTTTTGTTGTCCAGTGTAGGGACCCCAAAGAACTGCTACTTGTCTTCCTTCTGCCCCACATTTAAGCTTCATTACTGATAAAACCAAGGCAGAGAAGGAGGAGCAGGAAGAGCAAGGGAAAACATTGTACTTATTGGGATTTTGCTCTGACATGGTGTAAGGTGTGAGCTGGGCATGTGGTCATACCTGGAACATAGTATACTCTCTTGAGACCCAGGTGTAAAAGCAGCCTTTCAAAAAACTGCCAGGAGCTAGAGACTTCTGCTTTCTAAACCAAAATTTCCTTTAGGGCCGAGACAGGCTTGATTATGATATACCGGATATGCTTCATTTAAGAATTTCTAGTCATCTTGGTTAAAAAGGGGGTTTGCATCTGAAATTACTGATATTTACTTAATGCAGTTATTGACAAAACATACTTTAGATTTAAGATTTTGCTTTGCTGAAAATGAAACAAGATACTGTTTAGTTCACTGAACATCAAACAGCAGCCCAGGAAAAATGTGGTCCCAGAAAAACACATAAGCATTGTGAAATCTACGTTATAATGTATATTAACATCCATAATTGTTCAGCATCTTCACTACCTGCACTTATACTTCAATTCTGCAAATTTTCTCAAGGAATCGATGCTAGATTTGGAACTTTTAGCAAACTGAAACTGAAATGAACCTGAAGTAGTTCTGAGGAATCAGTATGTAAGAATTATATAAATATTTGGAAAGAATATGTTGCTTAAAAATTCCAGCCACCTTCCTTGACACACCCTTGTAGCCTACATATCTGGGTTTCCTTCTTGCTTAAAACAAGCTTCAATTTTACTAGCTGTTTTAAAGTCAGTCATGAATATTTTTCATTGTTGCTATTGGAGATGCCCCAGATGTGGCTAGAATGGGACTACACTGATAGTTCCTACCAGAAAT
Source organism: Oceanodroma leucorhoa (assembly GCA_030449065.1). Taxonomy (NCBI): domain Eukaryota; kingdom Metazoa; phylum Chordata; class Aves; order Procellariiformes; genus Oceanodroma; species Oceanodroma leucorhoa. The sequence goes on along the minus strand of JASVER010000228.1, from coordinate 211,344 downwards.
TATTCAGTGAAGTTTTTGATAAGTGTGGATTGACTTGAATAAGTTTTCTGTAAAAGTAATAATTCATTTCTTTTTGCTTTTCATTAAGTGTTTCTCTGTGTATGTGTGCATATCTGTATATATATCTCATCATAACATAGGTGCATATATGTATGCAAATTGTATTTGTGATGTTAGACTATGTAGTTTTACACAAAATACATCAAGAGATTTGTATTTCTGTTGGTATATATGATAGTAAATAGTGGATAAATTCACTAATATCTGAATGGATAAAAATAATATTTGTGTCTCATCTCCTGCAACAACTGGTGTAGTAACATACATTGAAATACTCACCTCAAGGAAAGCAGACTCACTGCTGTAGCAAGTTCTTTTCATTGCATTTGAAAAAGAGACATCAAATTTGTTTGATTGCATTTCTGTGAACTACCAGGAAGCTCACTATTCTATTTGCTGCTGATCCAGCAGCCAATGCCTGATTAAAAACAGGTTTTGAGATATATAACTGGCGTATCTAAGCAAATTATTATGCTGGGCTGAAAGGAGGGTTGATTTTTGCAACCATTGTCTTACAACACATACTTCTAACCCAGACGTATCATAGAAGTACTGTCTCACTGGTAATCAGAATTGTAGTAGAAGAGGGTACTAGTTGCTGGGGACATGATATTAGTTAACTTTTATCCTTTTACTTGCCTGCAGACTTACTTATGGAATGTGTCTATCATAGCACAAAGAAGCAAAATTGTCAAATGAAACTATTATCTGTCAGGACAACAGACCTTTTAAGAACAAAGGAATGTTCTGGTAGTCTGACTATCAAGGGAAGACAAGCTGTTTCCCCTGAAATTGTAACCTTATTTGTTGTTATAGTAAAGGCTCATCATATTTATAAGCCCTGATACTTTTTTAAAAGGCTTTATTGAGAATTAGAGCAGGTAGTGGTTGGAGGGAGGTATTCAGAACTCAACTGGAAAAGGTCATGAGTTGTTGTTTTCAGTTGAGATGGACTGTCGTAGTTTGCGGTATGGGCTCAGACACAGACCAATATGATCACGCTGAAGCCCGGACTCAGACGCAGACCAATATGATCGTGCTGAAGCCGTTTATTAAGAAAACTTAAGCCATTATATACTCTGCTAGAGCATGGGTCAGTACTTGCGGCATGTGCTCATTGGCTTCTAAACATATACACACACATTACTATTGGTTAAGCACAGCTGTATCTTAGTATGAAAAATAGCGGAGCGTATATAATAAGTTGATCTAAAAATAGACATTCAGTATTTATGTTGGCATCRCAGCAGTTTCAGTATCAGCGTGTGAACTCCTCCTTCTTGTTAACCTTCAGACTGCAGTAGCTGTTCTGTGCAGTTTCAGTCTCTCATCTCTTCTCATAATTCATAAGTTCATTAGTTCAACGTGTCCRTTGCTTTCCAAAAARCTTCCCACAATTCCCCCTTTTTGTTTTAGCTCGGCGGCCCAAACTTCTTCCAAAGATTTTTGTATTGATTGCTTTGCACAAGATAGTATACATGGCACAAATAGCAAAATTGCCAACGCTATAAGTATAACCAATAGTCCTTGTTTTAAGATCCCTTTTAACCATCCTGTTAATCCCCATCCTTCAAACAATTCGTCAAGCCACGAATGATCAGTGGTTAACTTGTGCATATTAGCTCTCAGCTGGTCTAATTGTTTATGAATCGAAATCGAGTGATCAGAGAGATTCATACAACACATCCCTTCAAATTCCTCACAGTCATGTCCGTGCGCTAAAAGCAAAAAATCAATAACAGCGCGATTTTGCAACACAGCATACCTAACACTATCTACATCTGTCAGTAATGCGCTAATGATATCAGAAGTAAGATTAAGTTGCTGGCTAGTTATTCATTGTCCTGCTCCCGGACGACCGGGTCTTCAGCCAGACCCTTCCATGGTCTGACCCATCTGGCCGGAATCCAGCAAGGACCTCTTTCTGTAAAGATACAAACATACCCTCGGCCAATATATTGCAGTTCAGCGGGACCGTTCCATACTCCAGTTTCAGGGTCCCTATACTGGACCAAAATACCTTGACTCTTTTCTTTATGTTCCGAGCCCAAGGCCTGACTGTGAATCACTGTGGGGGGCTCAGTGTCAGTTTTCTACCAACCGTAAGAAATTCATCACATATATTACCTTCTGTATTTGTGCTACAGGAGACACATTCCCGTCTTCTCCCCCTTTTTGTTTTAACAAGAACTGTTTGATGACTTGATGCACGTATTGTACAATCGCCTGTCCTGTGGGGGAATGAGGAATACCTGTAATGTGTTTAACTCCCCAGAGATTCATAAATTGCTGTAAGGCCTGCGAGGTATAAGCAGGACCATTATCTGTTTTAATTTCGAGAGGAACTCCTAGCGCAGCAAAGCATCCACGTAAATGCAGTATTACATGTCGAGCTGTTTCTCCAGATAAGGGGGTAGCCCAAATAGCGTGAGAAAAGGTATCTATTGTAACATGCACATATTTCAAATGACCAAAGCTGGATACATGGGTAACATCCATCTGCCAAAGCTGTAGCGGCCGTAGGCCTCGGGGGTTGACTCCGAGACCCACCCCCAACRCWYRTCCTTGACAGTCAGGGCAAGCTTGAACAAKTCCTTTAGCGTCYGATAATGGAATGTCAAACTGTCGAACTAACATTTTTGGAGCCTGATGGAAAAACATAYGTGARTTCCGAGCCTGCTGGAAGGCATTAGGAGGCRGACCATTCYATGCAGCGGCCACTAGTTGATCGGCACGCTCGTTACCTTCCACTAAACTACCGGGAAGGCCAGAATGGCTACGAATGTGGACGATAAAATACTCATGCTGACGACAATTTATCAGCTGCCATAACTCGGTTAAAAGTTGACTAAGTTGCTGATTATTCACCTCCTTTAAAATAGCGCGTTCTAATCGTTGCACAACATACAAAACATACATGCAACAACATACAAAGAGTCACAAACGACATTAATAGGCTCTGTTGACCAGTTTCTAAATACTTCAAGAACGACATATAATTCCAACGTTTGAAGGGAATCAGTAGCTTCACCCGTCAATTTTTGGACATCAGATAATGTTTCTATTTTCTCATTTAAAGTTACTTTTTGTGGGGTAACTGTAGTTCCAGGTATAATCCAACCTAAATATTTCCATGGTGGTTGTTGCTGCACCTTTTCCGGAGTGATAACCAATCCAGCCCTTGCTAACCCCTGCTGAAAAATAGGCACAACAATATTGGGATTTAACTCTTTTCCCGCAATTAAAATGTCATCCATGTAATGATAAATCACAAAGGTACTAAATCGTTTCCGTAATGGCTGCAAAACTCCAGAAACATATATTTGACAAATGGTAGGAGAATTTTTCRTYCCTTGAGGTAAGACTACCCACTCATATCTTTTTGATGGCTCACTTTTGTTAATAGCTGGTACAGAAAAGGCAAATTTTTCGCAATCGTCTGGATGCAACGACAGGGTAAAAAAGCAGTCTTTCAGGTCAATTATCAACATATTCCATTCCTTTGGCATCATGACCGGACTGGGTAGTCCTGGCTGCAAGGCTCGCATATCCTTCCTTACAGCATTTACTGCTCTGAGGTCATGCAACAACCTCCATTTTCCCAATTTTTTAGGTATAGTATGTGGCCCTGCTTGAGCAGGGGGGGTTGGACAAGATGACCTCCAAGAGATCCCTTCCAACCTCAACCATTCCATGATTCTGTAATTCTATGAGACAGGTAGATGTCCTGAGTGAACGTTAGGTAGTTGTTGAGCAGTGATCCCAACCTCACTCCAATATGCATCTAGACTGCTAGCTTTTCAGGGTAACAATGCAACTATTTTATTTTATTTTATTTCACGATATCATTCTATAAAAATTGTCTTAGCCATAGGATTGTTCTGTAGAAATATTGTCTGCACACTGATTTGTGAAGCAAGAAATGAGCCTTATACAAATGAAGCAGGCAAGGAGTTGCAGCAACATCAGGTCTATTCCCAAACCAGAAGTAGAGAGGTCTTGCCCTAACTAATGAAAAGATCTTCCATAGCTATTCCCTCCAGTTACTTTAGATACAGAAAGCTTGATTAGCTGCTGCTGCTAACAGGGGGATCAAGGTATATGAGGTGGTAGGAAGAGTTGAAGTCAAGTCCTGAAACATCTGTTTGGGTCCAGTCCTATTACACCTGAAATAGAAGTAGAATAAAGCTGGTCTCTCCATCCTAGCTCAGCCTCTCCCTGTGTGAGAAGCAGCTGTGTCTCTCTTATGCCACTATGAGATCTAATCCTCAGCTCCAGAGGAGCACTTTTTGCCCAGTGTTAAGTGGAAGTTGAGGAATTAGCAACCCACAGGAAATCTGTACAAGCTTACTGCTCACCATTTCTGGGAATGGGGAAAGGAATGAATGGAAAACCTGCTTCTTTGTGGGCTTTGGCAAGAATTTTCTATTGCTTTTATTTAAAATATTAGAGTGAAAGGATAATGGCTGATACTTATTTACTTATATACTTATCGTCTCCGGGTACCCAGGCACTGTGTAGGTCCTCATCCCACAGTTTTCGGTGTTCTGGACCATGGCTTATGGGAATACCGCACCTAAGGGCAATTATTCCTGTTTTCCAGGTTCCTTTACACCTTTTGTCCGAATTTCAAAACCCCGGAAGGGTATCCCTAGCAAGTACACATATCTCGTATAAGGGTTCAGAGTTCAGGGATATACCATGTTTTAATAGGGGTGCTCAGAAGGTTCTATTTCAGGATGTGGAGGCCAGTAGGGGATTTGGGTGCATGATATTCTATCAGGATCCCTACAGTGACTTTGGTTCTACCGTTTACCTGACGCATCATGTATATTCATCAAATCTTCAGGACAAGGAGATATTGGCAATTTAAGCGGAGCCCAATCGGGAGGAGTGTATGGATTGCTTATATGCCATCTATGTTCCAAAAATTGGTTCCTTTTACTGGAGAAATTTGATAAAATGCATCCTGATTCATTCTCCAATCCCCCTTAAAATTAAAAGCATTGTTATGTTGACTTTCAAATGGAACTTTTACTCTGCCACATGTGCAATTGCTGGTGCAATTATTAATGACTGTATCCAATTTACCTTCCAGCAACTTGGAGAGGTTAAGATTAACCATAGAGAAGCCAATACCTTCTTCTGAAGATTTGGGAATTGGGACACAAACTCCTTGATTAGTATGATTCCAGACGCACACAAATCCTTGAATTAATTTCCAGGCAAGGTTTGGAGACTTATTTCTTCTCCCCTCACTGAGGATGGCAAAGGTGAGGAAAAGGGTTTTCCAAAGCATCATGCCCTATTATAGCATACAAAAGCAACAAAGAGAATTACACAGATAATACAAACAATCACTAAGGGTAATAATGTAAACATATGGTCTGTTTGCGAGGACCTGCAAGATACACAGAACAGGAACAAAACAAGTTTAAAAGAACGGTACAATCCATCTAGTATTGATTCGATGGTCTCCTCCACGGGCGTCAGTTGCTATCCAGGCATAGAGGTTAAGTGGAGTTTTTAGGGTTAAGGATACCTCCCCTGCTGTTGGTAATTAAGTCTACCAAAACAGGTTGCCCTGGATAGTGGAGTGGTTTCACTGAATTTGTTGTTTCCTTTTTCCCCGGGAGTAGGGAGGGAGGTTCAGGAAAAAATGCAGTGAGCCTGGGACATTCATTTACCCCCCAGCAGCTATTTACTTTTGCTACAGCATCGGGGAGTCGTGCAGGCCACCCAGAATTGTGGGGTCTAAGGACACGTTTCAGCAATCTGTTTGTTCTTTCCATTATCCCATTAGCTTGAGGACAGTAGGAGATATGAAATATCCATTGTATTCCCTTGCCTTTTGCCCATTCCTGAACCACCCCGGCAGTAAAGTGACTACCGTTACCTGATTGGATTGACTGGGGTTTAGGTAGGTAACTAAACCATAGCTTTAACCCTTTCGCCGTGCTGTCCCCAGTTGCTCTTGCAACAGCCTCAGCCTGGGTGAGTCCCGACACCACTTTTCTTCTTCAGCATCTGCTGCCATTGTAGTTAAACAGGTTAGCAAATCTACTTGATTATTCCAAATGTGAGTTGGGTGATTCCCTTTTTGGTGTGCAGCTACCCATCCCACCAAGAGAGTCCCCTGTTCCTGTAAATCAGTTATTACAGGGGTAATTCCCTCCCTTGCTCCTAAGAGCAAGGCATAGGGTTTCACACTGACTGTCTTTGAAGGAGGAAGTACAGGCGCCGACTGTAACAGTCTTACTGAAGCCACAGGGAGTCCGAACTTCCATTCCCTTCCTTTTGAGTTTACCCATGCTCTCCCCTTCAATAAATCAAATCCTAAAATATTCGTTGGTAAGGTCCCTAGGATCATAACAGCCTCTGTTGCAGCTTCATCCCCGGGTAACCAACACTTAACTCGAGCTGCGGGTTGTGGTTTCAAGTTTCCAAAGGCATCTGTTACCCAGATTTATTTCTTATCAGCAATTATGCCATTACAGTTGGCTTTATCTGCCCACAGGGCTGACATCTGTGCTCCAGTATCTACCAAAAAGGTGACTGGAGTCTTAAAGGGGCCCCGGGAAAAAGTAATCAACAGGTCCCCTTTGTCATTTTCTGTGAGCCTTCTTAGATGAATCCACCGCCCGTCCCCCGGCTCACATTTTGGGGATGGCAGAGGGGGTTTCCCGACTCCGGGACATTCAAATCAATTAACTCAGTCTCCCAGGAAGCAGATGGGGTTATAATTCCATGTTCCCAGGATGAGAGAGAGAGATCCCTGGGGTTTGAGGGGGATGAGGCCCCTGTCCTGGTTCCGACTGGGACAGAGTTAACTCTCTTCCCTGTAGCTGGAGGGGGTGCTGTGTTTTGGGTTTGGTAATGAAAGGAACGTTGATGGCCCAGTGATGCTTTGGTTATTGCTGGGTGGTGCTTGCACCGACAGCCTCCCCTGCCCTTTTAGGTGCAGGGGGACCTGGGGAGGAGCATAGCTGGGGTGGTTGACCCAGCTAGCCAATGGGGTATTCTATACTATGTGACGTCATGCCCAGCTTAAAAACCGGGGGGGGGGGGCGGTTCCTTCAGGGGGAAGCGCACGGTTCGGGCAGTTGGTGCGGAACACGTGGGGGTGAGCAGTTGCATTGTGTATCGCCTGTTTTGTATATTCTGTTATTGTTGTTATCGTTGTTATTATCACTGTTCTMCTTTGTTTTATTTCCATTATTAAAYTGTTTTTATCTCAWCCCAYGGGTTTTCCTCCGTGTGCCCTCCCGATCCTCTTCCCCATCCTACCGGAGTGGGGGGGTGAGCGAGCAGCTGCGTGGTGTTTAGTTGCTGGCTGGGGCTAAACCACGACAGTCCCCTTTATTTTGTCCCAGCCTTTCACCAAACTTTCCTGGCTAGGGGTGGGTAACCCGTCTGCCACCTCTCGGGGAATCCCCTTTGAGGTGCCCTCTGTCCACAGTATATATATTTTACCATCGGGAGGTCACGTCGGCCTCTCCGGAAGGGGTTGGGAATTGTGCAAGGACTTAGTTTTTATTCCCCTATTGAATTTATATCCATATTTTCTACATTGATTTGGGAGCGGGTTTCATCTAATGGCTCCCTTAATATTTTCTCCTGCTCCAAAACCTCCATCAAAGCAGTATGTAATCTTTGGTTAGTCACTCGCTCGGTGGCAAGTTGGTCAGAGAGACTTCTTACCTCATTTTCTAATTGCCCCTGAAAAGCTTTCACTAGATTTTGAAGGGATTTCATTGCCCCCTCTTCTGTCTGTTGGGTCACATTTTTATCCCACCAAGACGGCTCCTAAAACCACACAGATTAATGCTTTCCCCTTTCCTTGCCTCAGCCTTTGCTTTTTAGCCAAAGTAGAGAATCTGTCCACTACGGCTTGTGTATTATGCCAGTTATTATGGGCCCAAGTCATACCAGGGGTAGAAGGTCGGGCATTATAGCCCTCTAGCCTCTCCAGGAGAGGTGTACAATCTACAATCTGACCTCGCAGAGAGGCCATAATTCCTACAATTGGACCTCCCAGGGAGGCCGCGGTGCCTACAAGTGAACCTCCCAGGGAGGCCGCGGTGCCTACAAGTATCGGGAACAGATCCCTTGCTAGTCCTCTGAGGACTGTTTCCCCTTGTATATGACTCCTCTCACAGAGGGGGTGCCATAAAAGCCCGGTTCCAGCGATCACTTTAGCACCAACGAGGGTATCCTGTCTGTGACACATATTTAAAAATGTCACAACCCGGCCTGATCGGACCAGGGGGTCGTAAAGGTTTCGAAATTCCCTCGGGCTAAATTAAGGTGAAATGACACCAAACAATCGGTTAAGTGTTTTTATCTAAGGCAGAAGCAAGCTGAACTGGGAAAGCGTTACAATAAACAACCCGAACTTAGAAAGCATAACGGTAAGCAATGTGGGTTCTATTAAAGCATTTAGGAGAAGGAAAGGAAAGAAAGGAAAAGAGAGAGAGAGGGGGAGAGAGAGAGGGGGAGAGAGAGCTAGATAGGTGACGACGATGATGGGTGCAGCAATCCTCCGGTGGCGGGCGCGCGCCAGCTCCTTGGGCTGGTGTCCTTTTATAGTCGTCCCCTACCCCCTCGGTTGCGTCAGCCACGCAGTTTCTAGAATTTTTCGCGCAGGCGCTGTTGTGGTGAGGAGTGGTCGCAAGGGGTCTCTCGGTGGTCTTCAAGTGGTCGTGAGCCCCTTCCTCAGATAAACTCTGTATGAGCTTTTGCTGTATATGGTGAGATGTCCGGCTTGGGCAGAACAGGGAGCTGTGCACCCTCCGCCGCGCCCTGCCTGTCCTGTTATCCACCCTGCCTGTCCTGTTATCCACCCTGCCTCTCCTGTTAACCCGTCCTGCCTCTCCTGTTATCCGGCTCCTCATTTGCACCTTATCACTGCTATGCAGGACCCATTTACAACAAAGTTCGCGGCATCAACTTCACGTTAACTCTTTCAGTCTCTCACAATGGCATTTTTCCATTACTTTCTGATCCATATCTAACATTTTACTAATTCTGTTAACTTGATTGTGTCTCATAAGTCATGTTATTCTTATTTGGGTCTGTGGCTTTCTACATCGTTACAATAATCTTTCTACATCATTATCGTAATCAATTAAGATGTTTTAAATAAAGTCTTCTGTCATAAAAAAAATCCTGAATTACACTAAGCTGAATCAATGTATCTGTGTAAAAAGACTGTGTATGCAATTACAGTACACAACAGCCACATAGTTATATTTAGATATATAGCATAGCGATACAGTCCAGTGACCTCTGCTGTAGAACATTCTATATTTTAGAAATCAAGTGGTAGAGGGAATATTTACTTATTTATGTATGTATTTGTTTTTAATGACAGAAGAAGAAGAAATAAAAGGCTTGATCATATCAGACTCCCTGCATATAGGTCTCTTTCATGGAAGTATTAGCAATTTGGCTCAGTGGATGTTGATGGAGCTTTTTCAAAGACCTGAAGGATATTCAGTCTGGCAGGTACCTTTATACTGTGACCAACACACCACAGAATAATCTCTGATGCTAGCAATTTGTTCAGAAAGCTTGTAGTGTGTCAGGAAATGGAATAATATGACATTATTTGAGCAATATTTTTCATAAGACACTAAAGAAATTGTTTCATTTCAAAAATAGTTATCTGTATGGAAATAGCTTGGGTAACAGTGTACCTAGTATGTCAAATGATATTGTCACCGAAATCGGGAATAAACCTCGTAACACCAATGTAGTGTTAAAAGGCAGGCATTCTTTATTGGCAGCACTGGGAACATGGGGGATCGCTCCACGACAGCGTGTTCACCCTTGCGTCAAAATTCACCAGCTTTTATACACTTTCTCTGTCAAGTTGTTATTACATAACTTATTTAACATAAAAATGCATATTACCTTTACATTGATTGGTTCCCTTGATTACATAACTTCATCAACACTCATATCCTAAAACAATCATTGGTTACTAATTTTTAATATTCAAATCAAAACAAAAGATAAGGGAGGTCTCTAAGCAACATCACTGACACTCAACAGGTTTCCATAACGGGTTTCCTTAGCTTCATAAAACTTATCAAATATAATAATTAATTAATATGGTTCCTAAAGTTACAAGATTCAAACATAACTCCTCTCTCCAATTCTCCATTGTTCTCATCCGGTTTCTATTAGTTTCTTAATACAAAACAATAACTACCTAGTGAGGGTTCTATGGTTACAAGTTTCAACACACAATATTCCAACACTCTATTTCCACTACAATAATCAAATCTGGTGATTTTCTACAACAATATGACTTAATATCATATGCTATGTACAAATGAGTCAAGTTCCTTGCTGGAGCTGGCTTCCAGCTTCTTTGGAAAAACATTTCTCTATCTTGTCCATGTATGTCTATTGAGATACGTGGATCTTTTCTCATAAGATGTCTTTCAGAATTTTTGAACAGAGTCAGCATCACTATTGTAGCATCTTTCCAGAAAATAGATAATCTATCTGTATAAATGCAAACTGCATACATGACTAATTCATGTTATAATAATGATGACGAGTCTTTCTCATTTCAATTGAACATACACATCATTGAAAATACAGAGGGTGGGAACACAGTGGGTAGAAGACAAAGCACTGCCAACCTTAAGCCTCTTAGTTGCTGTTCAGTGTATTGGAATATGAAAAAAATGGTTTCAAAGAAAAGAGGTATTATGCAAAAGTTTTCTTATGCTTTAATAAACTTTGGGTGGCTTGTTTAAAAACAGCTTCATATGTACACACAATTTTCATATGCTCAAATGACTTTTAGCTAAAATTATACCAGAGTGCATAATTACATAAAAGCCATAAAACCAGCAAGCTGTAAGTTATGGCTTGTGACCATAATTTAACTGTAGATGGAGAGATGGAGAGATGGAGTAGAAAATTTGTGTAAGTTCCTGCTAACATCGTTTAGAAATATACTATTCTTGGGAATACTTGACTACATTAAGAAAAAAAGAAACAAACTATTTCATTAATCCTTTGCTTTTGTGTTACAAACTGATATTAATACAAACTTATACTTAAAATAAACTGCTCAAATTGTATCTATGCTAGTGTTATGAAAAAACCTCAGCATTGCATGTGGCCAAAACCTTTAACAGTGGTTTGTCCCCTTATCTCACTTTTTTTTTTATTCTCCCAAGTCACTTTCTCAAGGTTCTTTCTTTTTCCTTATTCTCCTTTTCTTCCCTTACTGCAAATCTCTTACTTTCACCTGTAATAGTCACTTCATTTCTTAGTGAACTGGATTCTCACGGATTTAAGTAGCATATGTTATAGGCTTGTTCTATTACCTGTTTAATTTCCAGGAAGATACAATTCTTCTTTCTCATTTTCCTTTATTTTCCTTTTGGTTTTGTAAGCCTTATTGTCTCCTACAAGTTTTAACTGTATTAATGGTAATTAACTAAAGTCAGGATCAGAATGTAGACCTGCTATGAGATTTTAATCTAACAGCACAAAGGATGGTAAAGAACACAGGAAAGAGTTTCTAATCAAGTGAGAACACTGTTCAATACTTTCTAAGCTCACTAAACTAGAAAAAAAAAAACCCCAAAACGTTCAGTTTTACTTAGTCCACATATTGTTTCCAACAAACTCTTGGGATTAAGGATAGCAGATCAGTCCTCAAAATAATTCCTTCAAATGAGAATTCATAAGGTACAGACAGTGTCATGTTTAAAGAAGGTAGTATGATTCAGCTTTAAGTCTCATTTTAAGCACTATAGACTGATGAGTTCAGAGTTAGTGAGTGAGTGAAAATTATTGGAAGGACAACTTTAATTCTTGTTAATGCCTACCTAACAGTGGGTTAGCCTATCTGGACACAAACACATATTAAGGGTTTTGTAGAAGCCTTTTCTCCATTTCTTACCTCACTACTTAAGAGTGGGAGAAGTCACAATTTCTTCCTGATACAGAGTACTAGAAACTGCAGAACTTCCTGTTTCATTTTTTAACAATGTTTCAGTCTCTGTTTTCAGCTTACCATTGTCGCCACTGTGTTTATTACTATGTTTTTATCTCTAAAATAATAATTGCCAGAAAATCTCTCTTCTTCTCACTTCATCCATTCATCATAATTATTCTGTTGCCTCCCTAGAGCTAGATGACACCAGTTGCAATTGTTTTCCTATTATTAATTGTAAATTCCCTGAAAAAATGACCATGAATGGGATTTTAACAGCCAACAGGGATTTACAAAGTTCAATGCAAGTCCTGTAGTTAATATATCTTTTTATATATTTATGTTGTGTAATACAGTATTGGTGCTTTCTACAGATAATGTGCTGATACTACCTTACATGATCACATAACTCTGAATAATGAGACATATTACTTTGTAGAAAAATTTATTAATACTATATTTAATAGAGGCATTACTTGTTATATTTATAAATTTAGTATTCCATAATCATATTTACTCATTAACAATGTAATAATATTAGCAGCATCTAGGAATTGACATTAAGGATAAGGTAGCATAATTTTATATAAGACACTGAAAGGTATTAAATAATAATAATAATAATAATAATAATAATAATAATAATAATAATACAGTGCCATCCTTTTAGCATTCTTTGAGCTACTGCAGAAATAATTTCAGTATGTATGTTACTGAACACTTCATTTAATATTTGGTATTTTTTATAAACAAAAAATATGGAGGGCGAAATGTCAGTGGCTTGTGCACAGAACATACAGCAATAAAACTCAATTATGGGTTTCAACAGTAGCTAATCGCCTTAAATTTCTGTAGTTGTTTAACTACAAGTAGTAGTTAATTTCCTGTTATGTCCATGTGTTATTGCTCTTCTATTATCTCTCACTCTAAATTTTCTATGTTTTCCAAGATCTTTTGAAATTAACAATAACGTTTACTCCTTCACACTAAACATGCAGTAATCACCAAGACATAGTAAAAAAAGCTAAGTATTAAGGGTTAGTATTCAACCATTTAAAGAAAAAGGAAGCAACATCTTAACAGAGAACTTCCTGGGGTGTTTCTCATTGAATGTTCATTTGCTCAGTTATTTTAGTGCAGGTTGTGGAGCTCTCATATTGGTGAATTTACAATAACCTGAGAACATACTTTTGTTTAAAAAGATAAATAAATCAGTCTTTCTGTAAGTTTTTAGACAATTCTCTTGGGACTTCAGCAACAAAAATAGTGCTAGGTRATATCTGTTAGAATACCATATCTTGCTAAATCAAGTATCACATAAAATTTCTAAGCATATTAATTTCTAGACAATCATCTTTGTCAATTAAATGTATAATCCGATCAGAAATTAATCAGGCTTATTTGACAAAAAGTTGTCTGGTAAGAATTATGCTTCAATCTTTTCTTCTCCATCAGTTTTTTATAATCTCTCTAGTATTTTGTGCATCACTGATTTACATTTTCTTGTGTTTTTTAATATAAATACAATATTGGTAACTTTCCTGATTTACGGAATCTCTCTGATGTTCAAGAATTCTTAAAATTGTTTGTCACCTACACTGTTAATTAGTGATTAATGGATTCTCGGAGGATAGTTACTAGACCTCCTGATAAAACAGTGTTAATGTGTAATCTATCTTAGCCACCACCTTCCTCAGTTCCTTGTGGCCTTTAAAATACTGCACATGGATTTCACATGTTGTAAGTGTATCGGTTTGCTTCGAAATACACAAACAAAGCATCTGTTGGATTTGCCTGCTATTTCAAGTTTCTGAACAATTTTATTTGTTCGAATCCAGCATGCCTTTCACACTCTAGGTAGTTTCCTTGGTCTAGACCTCCAGCGTATTAAAGTGCATATTACACATTTTAGAAGAGGTGAGGCTTAGGACTCTTTGCATTTTTTTAAGTATTTTGAAATACTTAAATGACTAATATACCCCTCCTTATCATTCTTCCTACTGTCACATAGATTATTTGCTCATGTTCCTTTAGTTTTCTACTTGCCTTTCAACAGTTTTCAACACAAAATTTAAAATTAATTGCAAACTACTTCTTTATTATTGATTTTCTTTTTTTAGTTACTGCCTTTGTCACTGAACTAGGATGACATTTTAGCTCTACTGCTTTCTTTCTTGATTGTGGACTTCTCTGGCCATCCAACCCACTCTTTTTAAAGAACTCTTAAAGTTCTTGTATTTCTACCTCTTATTTCTTTTAAACAATAATTTCATCCTTGGTGTTACAAAGCAGCTTTCCTGAAGCCCCAATTTTTAATATGTACGTGTGTCTCTGTATGTAAGGTTTTGCCTTGTTTTTCAACTATTTGACACTGTCCTCTGCTTGCTCATAATGAATGTAATCACACCATGACTATCACTGATCTCTAGTCAATACTGTCTTCTCATTCAGTGATTAATTCAAGTCGCAATGTGTAGCATCTCTTGAGTTATTATTGAAGCAGGAAGACTCACAAAAGAAAAACTAGTAAAAGAGAACAGCTGAAAGGAAAAAAGTAAAATTTTACTTAATTGTGTCACAGTCTTTCAGCCTAATTGCAGCATTAGCTGATACCATTGAATTAAATGAAATGGTAGAGGAGATCTGAGATGTTAAAATGGAATTGTAATTATGCATTAATAGGAACACCCTTTTAAAAGGTTTATAGTAGATAAACATACGATATATATATGAAATGTATTAGGATAAGAATATCAAAAGCAAACTTTTCAAGAGGAAAATTTTGTGAAATCACATCTGTTCTGTAATTTCAAGTATTGGGAACAACACACTGGAGGAGGTTCTAGTATATGAAAATTTAAGCAGTGCTGTCAATACTTGAGTACTTCCACAAGATAAAAATGTCTTTTCACTAGAAGATTAGAAGATATATTTCTGTGTATCACAGAATGATCTGTGATTATGTGGCTGTGATTTAGAGCCTCCGTATAGAGAAAAAATATGGTGCAGCAGTTGCAAGAGACTGGAAATCTCCTTGAAATCATTTCCAGTTGCCAGAGCTCTACACATGGACTAAAATCTGAAGCCATTTTTGTGTTGATACTTGCTAATCATGCAGGGCAATTAAAAGCAATTTCAAAAGGTGGAGACTATGTTAAAACTGAATAAACGTGTAGCCCGTATTACAATATGGTCTGAGAAGGGGATTAAGGTAATAAAGAACTCCTGTGCAGCAGGAAAGAAGGAAAAATTCTAAAACTCCCCTCACAGGGTAATTTTGATCGAGAAAGCAAGGCTTGAGCTTTATGTATTTGTTATCTTAATGTGAAGTCATGGTATAGAAAATAATGTCTCCTCATAAAATTGTACAGGGAAACATCTCTGCAAACGCTTAGGTTTTAATGGCATTTTTTTTGCTGGCACACTACCACTGCTTTGATTTTGGTTTAGTATATAAAATAAGCATCCATAAAAATTGGAGGAAGGCCAGGATTTGTGAATTCTTTTACTACCATTTTATGAAGTGCTTTGTTTATTTGGAAGCTAATAGTGCAGAGATTACCTCCTACTTTATAGGACTGACTCCCATGGAAAAACTGAATACATACTTACTACGTTTCATTTCTCCCTTGGCAGATTATACTTCGACAATTGAAGTATATCAGGTGGAAGAATTCACATGCACTGGAAAGGAAAATGGTTTACTTATCTGCACAAAAGAAAAGTTACTTTACACACTGAATTCTGTTGCCGGTCCTATCTGTAACTCAGGCTTTGCAGCCATGAAAACTGACAATCTTTTCTGCCATGTAGGTAGTAAACTGTGAGAACCTGTAACTAAGAGTCTCCCTAATTATTTTTTCTTTTTTTTTGAAAATGTACTGTTCTTCCTCAGGTGTGGTCCCCACAACACTGAGCTTGACAGGGCAGTAAAGCCACTTCTCAGAGTCACTCAAAGCAAGAACTCTGTGTCAGTTTTAAATTAAAATGCTGAAAAGATAAAATGAGTGACTGCTTGTTGTACACGAGAGACTAACTTCACAGCTACTGACTCACTCTTTGCTCTGCCCTTATGTGTGGAAACAGAAAAAAAAATAGGGACTGTAGCAGGAGAAATCTCAAAGTAATCTCATTTTATCTTGTCTCTGTGTAAACCAGCAAATGGTGTCTGCTGATTAGTAGCTACCCTAAAAGAAAAAACAATTAACAAGCCTTCCTTTTCCAGCTCTTTCTCTGTTTTAAAACTAGCACTTAGACTGTTCTTGCTCCCATTTTCATTTGCAAAATCTGCCAGTGGTGCTACCTGTGCTGACAGACCTGTGCCATGTAGATATTTTATTTTAAATTTTTAATAAGAATTTGGAATAATTGAATTTGATAATATGTTGAAATCAACACCCTTGCAAGGCCAGACTTCCATTAACTCAATGGAAATTTTAATGATACCATTGCTTATTAAGAGAAATTCAGATTTTACTATTAATCTACCAGTAAAACTTTGGAAAAGGTAATGTTCTAATTACACTGGCAAATGTGTTATGGAAGTTGTCTATTTCTAAAATATAAAACATTAAAAGATACTTTAAAAATGAGTTTATGATCCCCCAAGAAAAAGACTTACTAAGGTTATGTGTGACAGTTAGGCACTGTCTTCCACTAAGTGATCTTAGGGAATGGTACCCAGATTAAGGAAGATAAAATCTGTACCTAATAAAAAAACATTGACAGACTTATTCATGTCATGTCTTTCTATTCATATTAAGGCATTCATTTATTGATAATAAAATGTATTATTTAAGTATGTCCATGTAGAAATAAACAAATGTTTTGCTCCAGTGAAAAAATTCTCCTGTATCTCTTTCCTAAAAGCCAATTTTGTAACAACTTGAAATACTATTAAAATGAATACATGATACTTCATTTTAAACTTTTATGTTGGGATCTCTCATTTGTAAGGAGCACTTAGAAGAACTAAAAACAGGTATTACAGCACAGCAGTAGCCTGAAAGTGGTTTCCTGTTCACAATGAATTAATTACATATCTTATTTTATGTATTTATGATACACAAACTGAAATTATTATTGCCTAGTGAGGGAGTTTATTAATTTATTTCCCTATTAATAAAGGAAATTAAATGAGCCAACAACATGCCTTTGCTGCAAAGAAGGCTAATGCTATCTTCAGTGGCATAAGGCAAAGCATTGCCAGCAGGTTGAGGGAGGTGATTCTTCCTCTGTACTCAGCACTGGTGAGGCCACACCTGGAGTCCTTGGTCCAGTTCTCCGCTCTCCAGCTAAAGAGAGATAAAGGTAGTACAGAAAGTCCACCAAAGGGTCACTAAAATGACTCAGGGACTTGAGCATCTCTCATACAAGGAAACACTGAGAGAGCTGGGACTGCTTAGCCTAGAGAAGAGGAAGATCTGAGGGGATCTTATCCATGTACACAAGTACCTGAAGGGAAGGTGCAAAGAAGAGGGAGCCAGGCTCTTCTCAGTGGTGCCCAGTGACAGGACCAGAGGCAGCGGGCACAAACTGAAACACAGGAGGTTCCCTCTGAACATCAGGAGACACTTTTTCCTTGTGAGGGTGACTGAGCACTGGCACAGGTTGCCCAGAGAGGTTGTGGAGTCTCCACCTTTGGAGGTATTTAAAAGTTGTCTGGACATGGTCCTGGGCACCCGGCTCTGTGTGGCCCTGCTTGAGCAGGGGGGGTTGGACAAGATGACCTCCAAGAGATCCTTTCCGACCTCAACCATTCCATGATTCTGTGAGATACTTCATGGAATAGCTAATTGTAATGAACATGCTTGCTTTCTTCTGTTCTGTTGTTTTCTTTAGTGATCCATGTATATGACCAGTAAAATGCCTGCAAGCTGGTTTGAGATCATGTGCAGATGTTAGTAGCTATCAACAACTTGCTAAAAGTCATTCAAGTATATTCAAGTATATGCTTCATTTACATGTATTTTAAAAAGTTTATAACAGGACACACACACACAAAACCAAACCCTACCTTTACATTTAAGATCGGTGACTAAATTGTTACCTTTCAMATAAATAGACTGAAACCCCAAAACTCAAATAAGCAATATACCAGCCTGTGTGCGTTGTTACTTACCTTGTGATTAGATATATTATGAAAAAAAAAAATTGGTACTGGGAGTTTTTAAAGTTTTGGTGTTGCTGTTTCCACTGTAATGTGTTGATAGAAAAGTTTCTGCAGAGCAGAGGTGGAATGTAGTGGCAAACGGTCTGTAGGTCAAAGTATTTTCCAGGGTTTCAAGTTCATAGCCCAACCTGATTTATACTGCTGACAGCAACAGAAGTCCTAGGCTAATGCCCTGACTGAGCACTAGACTGGTAAGTTGGACACATTGTAGCCGTCACATAATTTTCAGAAAGTTACTGATTATTTTTTCCAGCGTAAGACCAGAAACCCGTGTTTAAACCTAAAAAAGAAGTCAAAATGGAATTCTTGTTTTCTGGCCAGCCTTAGGTGCTGGAACACTGCGGGCTTTAAGAGCTTATCACCTACATTTTGTAATGCACCCAGCAGCTCTAATTTTCATTTCAAAGGAACTTTTCTTGTCAAGAGTATCAAAGGTCTCAAAAAACCCTAGGGAAAATTTTTAGTCAAATATCCCATTATTCACTGATTCCCTAGCCTGACTTCAGAAAATTTCTGTTCTTCTGTGATAATGAACTAAACTTTTTTACTGAAGGTGTTGTGAGGATTATTGGTAGCAAAATATGATATGCAGGAATATTTTTGAATACTGAAACTGAGGCAAGGGTAAAGATTTTTAAAGGGTGCTGAACACTGACATTTTCACACAAAGTACATTCTTCATCTGCTCGTTCAGAAATATAAACAGGAAGACATTTTGTGCCACGATATAAGGCATATTAATGTGGGAAAGGCCATTATCATATTACCAGAGCGGATATGCAGCCACTGCAACAAATCCCTAAAATCTAAGATTTCAATTTATCAAAGTGCTCAAATCTTTGTCCAAAATAGCACTATGATTTTTCTGATGGAGTAAGAAGTTTCAGAGGTTTTTATAATAAAAAGGCTAATAGGGATGAAGAAAAATAAGTGATAAAGCATGACAGTAAGAATTGTGCCTTGTTAGTTTCCTGTTATATCTTGCTACCTTTTTTATTTGTGTTTGCTAATTACGTTTGGAAGGAAAGCATAAAGAATTATTATCTTTGGAAAAAAAATGCATTTCCATAAGGTAGGAGCATGAATTATGATTAATTTAATTGACTGCAGATTGCAGAGGAAAAATACCGTAAATTACAGGTTGCCCAGAGAGGAGGTAGATGACCCCTCCGTGGAAACATTCAAGGTCAGATTGGACGGGGCTCTGAGCAATCTGATGTAGTGGAACATGTCCTTGCCTATGGCAGGGGGGTTGGACTAGATGACCTTTAAAGGTCCCTTCCAATCCAAACTATTCTATGATTCTATGATTCTAAATTGATTAATAGGAAACAAATATTTCTACAGAATTTGTCAGATATCTCCAACAATAGAAATTGATCCCAAATGCTTTAATGTGAAAAATCCAAATCTACCAAAAGCAAGTTAAGACCAGAAAAATAGCTGAATTTTACTAACTGAAGTAGTAGTAGTAACTTTGTCAAACGCTTCCTCACAATTTTCATGTCTGCTTCTAAGCT
Source organism: Oceanodroma leucorhoa (assembly GCA_030449065.1). Taxonomy (NCBI): domain Eukaryota; kingdom Metazoa; phylum Chordata; class Aves; order Procellariiformes; genus Oceanodroma; species Oceanodroma leucorhoa. The sequence goes on along the minus strand of JASVER010000228.1, from coordinate 191,627 downwards.
GCTTTCAGAAAACAAAAAGAATGAGAGTACACAGTATAGGGAGACATATGTTGGTTATATAATTCTTTGCATGATGTAGTTTAAACTAAAACAAAAGTGGCTTCTCTGACAGAATTAGCAATGCCTTTAGTTTATCATAGTGTTAAACTGCAGCAATATTACTCCTTTTTAGTCAAAATATCCATTGAGTTCAGTGTGGACATTTTGTAATCCAGGTGCTCCTTTGTGAAGGAAAAGGATGTTTCCTGGCAGAGATGAGGTGACTTGCTACAACAGTCTGTTTGCCATTCATTATACATGCCAACACTGCTGCTATAAGTAAATAAAGGATTTCAATCTACAATGTTTTTGTCTGATTTTACATAATTGCTGAAAATGTAAACAATAGGATTTAAGTAATTAAAAAATCCATTTTTAGTTGCTTGTCTAAATATCTCTTTTAAATTATATTTCAATTTCCTGTAGTCAGTTGTTTTCTTGGGAGGATCTCCCTTTGTTAAGCAGTTCTTTTACAGGTATGAAAACTGTTGCAGACTATCTGTCTCATTATTCCTGTGTCCTGCAAGCTCTTGGGTGAAAAAAAGGAACTGTTTCTGCATGTTACTTCCTTGTCAGGTCATTGTCTTAACAATGACTGTTTCACGTGAAATTCCAGATGCTGGCAGTAGTTGGAATATTTCTCACAAATCTGTCACAAGGAAGAGACAACCCTTTCCTCTCCTTTCTTTTGCCCAAACATGAAGACAGCACTGTTGAATTTGAACAGTGGGGAGCTGTAGATACTCAGTAGTTTAGGGGAGAGTTGAGGGAAGGTTTTGATGGGCTTCACACTCCCAGGATGATGCAAAATACAAAACCTTGTCATAACTTTTCCTTAATGTCTTCCATGATACTTTTTCTACTGTTGCTCTCTGTGTTAAATCTTTTTAGTCCTGGGGAGCCTTATTCAGTCCCTACTCAGAGCAGGTTGCCTGTGGCTAACATAGAACCACAGGATCTCTGTGAATATGCTTTAGTTTCTCGTGGATAATCCAGAATTTTTCAGGATTGGGGCAAGTGTGCTCTGTTCTATGGCATACTTCCGAGTTTCCTTGCAGAACAATGAGATTATGTTCTGTGACTATTTTATTTCTTGTTTATACTTTGGCACATAAATAAGCTCTTTCAAACAGAAGATGATAGTTAATGATTTTTTAGAAAGAACTGCTGTGAAAAAATATCTTGTAATATCTTAAAAGACCTTTAATGTTATTTCTATAAAATTGTTTTGTCACATTTTCATTGAACATTAGATTCCTCTTTCCTCTCTAATCAGTAAACTCATTTATATCACTCCCATTTGGTAGCTTTTATACTCACTTGGTACTCAATCTCTGTGGATGTAAATCATTATAGAAGACAGACAGACATCTGTAAGGATGCAGGTGCCAGGATGTGGGAGAATTTCTTACATTCTTACCCTTCAGGTGGCTTGATCTGCTAAGTACCAAGCAGCTTGCACATATACCTCTCTATATGCATAATTCTCCCCCCAGCCCAAGTCTCTCCAATCCTAACTGAGGTCTGAAAACTCTCCAAAGTTGCTTGAAGGTTTCATAATATTCTTACACCATGAATGCCACTGATTATTTTAAATTATATACAAAACATCTCCCAACTATCTTAGTGATGTACAAAAGATTACCCTGTGTAAACTGCATTTACAGAAGTGGTTTCTACTGATTATTCACAAGGGCCTCATCTGGATGAAGCCTGGCTGATTCTGCAGCAAGATTCCCTGGGGCAGTGGCTGGGCAGCCCAGACTTTCCATGCGGGGAGTTAGTCAACACACTAAAGCACGGAAATAAATAGTGCTGAAAGCCAGCTGGGGCTGCCTGAGGGTAGTCCAGGGCTGCTCCCACCTGGAGAGCTCCTGTAAAAATTAGACCAATACTTTGCTGCAAACCTGGCTAGAATTTAGTCTCCCCATTCCAGGCTGGTCCATTGCCTCCAGATGGCCCATTACCCCTCCTGTGCAGAGCCTCACTGGGCAGTTCCTGCACCAGTCAGGGAATTATCTGTTGCAGTGCGCACAGGCACAGCTAGGACATGATAGGACAATCTTGGATCTCATCCTTTTATCACATTTAAAACTTAAATTCCACAGACCTTACTGCATTCTGAAACCCAAATAAAATGCTTTACATGGAAGTCAGATCAAAAGAGATTATCCTTCTATCCTCTCCCTGAGGTGAATACCATAACCACAAGGTTATAGTTTTATTAGGGTGTGAAAGGCGGGAGTCTGACATTCATGTTGAAACCAGAGGGAAAAACCTTAATTTCTTTTCTAAGCAGGATCCATTAGAACAGAGAGACAAAAAGATGCAGCACTTTGAAGTCTCTCAGGATACTTGGTTCTAAGTGGGAAGTTACGATGTTTTATACAATATTTTCCAGATATACTGCGTGTTAGAATAATGGCTTTTCTTTCACTTTTCTGTTATTTTTTATTTCTACTTTCTCCTTCAGATAAGTATCTCAGCAATGTTTACTCTCCCTTCCATTTATTAACTGGAAAAGTGTTCAGAAACTATTAAATTTCAAGAACCATAAGTTAAAAGATTTCTTATTCCTTGTTATAGAAAAGCCGGTATAAATTATTTTTGTTTTATCTTCCCCTCTGCATTGTTTCTTGAAATGTAAAATGGAGTGGGATTTTAGATTTAAAAACATAATAGTACCCCTCTTCAAAAACTGTTTCCTTAATATGCCTGACACGTTTTTGTTTTCAAAATCTTACAGATTTTCCATAAACTAGTCTAAAATCGAGCTATGTTTATGAAAGAAAAATAAGAAAAAAGCATTAAAAATTGTCTCTAAGGATTTTAAAAGGATTAAAAAGGTCATGGACAGGATTTTTTTCTCTGGAAAGCCTCAGTGCTTACCAAAGCAGACTTCTGTGTTTCAATGTGATTGCAAGAATGGAACAGGCTTTTAGAATCTAAAAGATAAGTATGAAACAGTGGTTAACCAGGTTGTGATAATTTCAGCAGTGACATCTGATAATTTTGTTATGCTCTTGCTTTCACTAAATATCACCACTATAAACCAAAATTACTGGAAAAGAACAAATATGCTTAAATTTTTAAACACTTAGAAAACCTGTCAGAGAAATAGATTGTGATAAGCAAAAGCAGTAGGTCCAGACCCTTTTCCATTGCATGACATTACATGGTATGGAGCATCTCTTTGGTCAGTTGGTGTCAGCTGTCTCATCTATGCCCCCACATCATTGTGCCCACCCCCAGCCTACCTGCTTGAAGAGGCCTCTCCAGATTCCCAAGACCAGTGAAAAATAATGGAGAGAGGTCCTGTGATAACACTGGCCAGCTCTTTCAGTACCCTGGGATGAATCCCATTGGACCCTGTAGACTTATGTGTGTCCAGCTGGAGCTGCAAGTATCGAACAACTTCAGAGATGGCTGGGAGTTTATCATCCCCCCAGTTGCAGTCTTCCAACACAGGGCTCCAGGGGTCCCAAGGCCCGTCGTCTGTGTTAAAGACAGAGGTGAAGATAGCATTAAACATCGCGTTGTCTATGTCCCTATTTGTGAGGTGACTGACCTCATCAAGTAACTGACCAATGTTATCTCTGATCCTCCTTTTGCTATGAAGATATTTTAAAAAACTGGTTTTTTTTGTCCTTCACACTATTGGACAGCTTGAACTCTAATTGAGCTTTGGTCACACAGGTTTTATCCCTTGAGCAGCAAACAGCATCTCTGTAGTCCTCCCATGTCTTGTGTCCTTGCTTCCAGTGTCTGTAGACCTTCCTTTTCTGTCTAAGTTCTAGAAGAAGATCACATTACAGTTTAATATAAGAGGTTATTCCCGGTACTATTATAGAAGTTTAATTCGACAAGAAGCTGGTTGCCACAACAATTTTAGCCAGAGAAGCTGAATTAATAAGGAAAAAACTTGGTGAAAAGTTACTTTGTTGTAGTATGTGACATACAGTTTCACTGAGAGAAACTGAAGTAAAACAGGCAAAAAAAAGAGGTGATATGCCATTAATATGTGAGACAAATATATAGAGTACAGAAAAAGGATATTCATTGTTTTGCACTCAGTGAATACATTAAACCAGAGAAAAATCACTCAGCTGCAAATTAGACTTAGATAAAAATTTTCTAGCAAAGGCCTTTGCTGTCTTTTATGTAGTGGCTCCAGGCTTTTCATAGCTGAGTCTCATCTGAGAAGTTTTTCAAATATTCTGTAAGTCAGTATGACTCACCCAGGAAGTGCATGTGTAGACCTTACTGAGTCCATATCACCTGCAATATGATTGTGTGTCAAAGTTTGGTAATCTTGTTTTATCATAAAACATTTTATAAGAGAGGGCAAGATTGTCATGAACCAACTTTTCATTTAAAAAGTGTCTCTGCTTTTCAGACTTTGTCTATTTTTTTTCCCTTCTGCCCAATAATCATCATTCTTGAGTAATAACAAGTATATTTATCTTATAGGAGGGGACAATTGTTTTGAAAAATTTCAGAAGGCAAAAAGAGGAACTGCTAAGACTATGATGAGACTTGTTGCCAGTTACAGCTATCAGAGACAGATTTTTAGAGGTCATTAAAAAAGTGTTATTAAATTTTGATGAATTATCTTCTGTTTGGATGAGTGGAGAAGTGTTCCATAAAAAAACTCCAACAGAAAGAAATTTGGAAATATTAATGAAAAAATCAGTTTCTAAAACAAGATAATTTCCAAAGTCTGATAATCTCCAAGGGGAACACTAAATATACAAAGGAAACCGTCAAACCATTTAGGATTTGAGTGTTGATAGTTCCAGTGGAAAGTAAATTTTTCTCAATTTGGTTGGTTAAGCAATAAACTTACTCATTCTGAGCAGTTAATTCACAATATTGCCTCAACACTTACCTATCATAGTTTGCCACCCTTGATACCACAACTGTATGGTGCCCTTGGTGCAAGGAGATCAGATTCTGCTGAACTGCAGCAGTTGTAATCTAATGAAGGACTAGATGCATGAAGGCAGTTAATGATAGCTGCTTTTACCAGGACTGAAATGTATACTGTCTTTTCTGTACTATTTTTGTAGGAGTACATTTGTACTATTATAGTGTTAATCATAGAATCATAGAATCATTAAGGTTGGAAAGGACCTCTGAGATCATCAAGTCCAACCGTCCACCCAACACCACCATGCCCACTAAACCATGTCCCAAAAAGCCACATCTACACATCTTTTAAATACCTCCAGGGATGGTGACTCCACCACTTCCCTGGGCAGCCTGTTCCAGTGCTTGACAACCCTTTTGGTGAAGAAATTTTTCCTAATGTCCAATCTAAACCTCCCCTGGCGCAACTTGAAGCCATTTACTCTCTTCCTATCGATAGTTACATGAGAGAAGAGACCAACACCCACCTCGCTACAACCTCCTTTCAGGTAGTTGTAGAGAGCATAATGATATAAATATGCTCATATACAATGCCATTTTGTCTTGTAATTTTCTTGTTAAAGGATTCGTGAAAGGAGATTAATTTTTCTGAAATTTGCCATTATTCCAGATATTTTATTTATAAAATTGTGACTTAGAGCCTGTGAGTGCAATGCTTTTACCTGTGTCACTGCCCAGGATTGCACCAGACAGAAACTGGTTATGAAAAGAAAATAATTCAATGACATTYGATAATGAACTACAATCTAACATTACTTTGATGGGTTAAAATTTTCTTTCTTTGGTCAAAATAAACCATCTGAAGAAAGAGTGGCTCAGTGGACAAGTGTTTCTGTGATTGTGTTATCCTTTGTCTCCATATCAAGAAGAGGAAAGATGGGAACTTTTTTAAGCATTAGTATTGCAGGACCCCTGAAACAAGATAAAAGCTTAAATTTTGTTTTCAAAATAATTTTATTAGACACTGAACAAGAAAATCCTGGCAACTGACAGCAACAGCTGTCAATTTAATTTGATCTTTTACTGGGTCAGAAAATATAGGAAAGAGGAAGGAATGGGATCAAATTGTGGTTCCCAAGATTGACTTTAAAAGATATGCATTTACAAACAACTTTGGGGAATTTTCAATAGTTTATGTTATTGTTGGAAGAATATTCATTTATTCATCATACTGTTTAAAAGTGATCACAGTATGTCCTGGTTTTGACCGGGATAGAGTTAAATTTCTTCCTAGTGATGTGTTGTGGATTTAGTATGAGAAGAATGTTGATTATACGCTGATGTTTTCAGTTGTTGCTAAGTAGTCTACTAGTCAAGGACTTTTCAGCTTCCCATGCTCTGCCAGGTGCACAAGAAGCTGGGAGGGAGCATAGCCGGAACAGCTAACCCAACTGGCCAAGGGGGTATTCCATACCATATGAMGTCATGCTCAGTATGTAAATAGGAGGTGTGGTCCAGAAAGTGGTGATCACTGTTTTGGGGATGGGCTGGGCTGTGGTCCACAGGTGAGCAATTGCATTGTAAATCACTCATTTTGTATATTCTACCATTATTATTATTATTATTATTTTCCCTTCCTTTTCAGTTCTATTAAACTGTCTTTATCTCAATCCACTAATTTTACTTTTATTTTTTGGTTTCTCTCCCCATCCCACTGCGGGGGGGGAGTGATTGAGCGGCTGTGTGGTGTTTGGCTGCCTGCTGGGTTAAACCACAGCACAGTAATAGCAGCTACATAAATGGTTAAGCCTATTGGTTTTATTTAGGTTAAGCCATAATATATCATTTAACATCTGGATGTGTTGATAGGATTTTGCATTTAGTTTCACCCGCATTCAGAGGTATTTTTCATGTACTTAAAAGTACGTCTTGTGCCTTTGCCCAATGGCACCTAAAATATCTACGTGGAATCAACAGGTATAACACAAGACCCAAGTGGTAGCCCTGAACACTTACAAAGCAATGACAAGTGATCAGACAGGATAGCATAGAACATGGTTTAGGCAACTGAATGCGATCTTTGGTCTTATACTGTAAAAACTGTAGAATAAATGATGGAAAAATGAAGAAACAGTATTCTGCAATCTTGCCTGAACAAATAACCATGTTTTAGAATGTTTATGGTCCAAATTAAAAGGCTTTGGCTTGCTGTGATGGTATGACATCTGATAACTGTGCAAGGCAGCTGAACTATAACACTGGTATGTAGTTATCTGGAAGTTGTTCTGAGCTCAAGAAATTCATAACTGTCACACCAATAGAGCTGGTTTCATAGTTACTATTACATGTTTTTAAGGAAAATTTTAGGGAAATTTTTAGTTTTAGACTAACAAAATTTTTAAAATAGGCAGTACTTTTGAGATTCTTCAAGGAGTTTGTTAAAAAAAAAGTAATTTCCCACCATTTACCTTTGTGGTTCTTCATGCACTATGGTGTGTGAAAAAGTAGGATAAAGATGCTTACATGATAGGGTGAAAACAGCTAAGTGAAAAATGGTGCCAAGTTGAATCCTGTGTCACAGAGTTCTGAGAAAGGAACTCCTAGCCATACAGCACAATATTTAGGGCACAATATGTTTAGGGGGCTGTTTCCAGAGGTGGAAAGGAGGAGGAAGGGAGCGAGAGCATTAAAAATATATTGCCTGTACTTGAGGTTTAACTTCAAATTGAGCATAATTCATATGACCTTGATAATAATGATCAAGGATTCCTAATATAGAATATATAACATGTAATATTCATGGTCTCATGGAAATGAGTATTTGCTGATGTGCATCAAGAAATATGACTCATAGAAATAAGAAGTCAAGAAGAAGAAAAGCAATAGTGAAATGAACCCACATTAATTCTTATAACCAAAAAAAGTATTTAGGTTGTAAGGTAGAAAATTAGCAACATCTATTTAATGAAAGAAAGCTGAGCAATGTTAATATGGTCTTTTACTATGTAACTGTGGTTGACCTATAAACCCCTACAATGGAAGAAGGCTCAGAGGACATCGGCAAGAGTGATGTGCCCATGAAGCTCAGGGGATAATTCAGGCTGTGACTAACCACAGCTATTGCAAAGGAGCTGGCTGTCTCAACACAAAGGACACCAGAGAGTGGCCTCTGTAAACAGCTATCAGCAGCTGAGTGGATCATCTGGTGGTGTAAACGTTTCTCCATGAGTTCATTAGAAGAGTGAGAATGTCTCCCTGAGTTAGCCAGACCAGCATGGGGGGAGCAAATACATGGCTCAGACCAACATATAAAACCAGACAACTTGCAAAAGAATTTCAGAGAGAACAATGGGCTTGAGCTGGCTTCAACACACAACTGGGTTCAATTCCTTCCCAGAGACTGGGGACGCCTAACATCGTGATAATGAGCATGTTATAGAGACCAGTAAGGGAAATCACATTGGTAATGTGACTGAACTGTGAAATTGCTGTATTTCTCCAAGTGTAACTTACATCTGTATTGTGTTTTCAATATATTTTGTGTCACTGTCAAATCTGAAATCCTGTGTAACATCAACTATCTTTAAATAAGTAATTTGATATTAAACATTATACCCTCCACACATGGAATATCTAAAAGAACCTGGTCAGAGAGCATTGGACTCTGACAGTATCCAAGATAATAAAACTTACATGATGTCATACTGTATTTCAAATATTTGCCTCTTTTATAAGATAAAGTATTATATGATTTTATTGTCTAAAAATCATAATTTCAAAACAAATAATATTTTAATTAATTTTGAAACTTCAAGGCAGTTTCTGTGGTCTTTTTTCCTTTATTTTTCCTCTCTTTAAGAGGACTTCAGAACTTCAGTTAGTATCACATAGTCTAATTAGAAGAAAATTCCAGTATAATGATTATTATTCTTACAGTTTTGTCCACTATATTACAACCTATGTTTTAATTAAAAATTCTAACTGTAGTTTGGGAACTTTTCTCAGAGTGAATCTTGTTTGTACTAAAAAGACATTTTTAAAATATAATAGATAGGTATAAATCCAGCTTAAGTAAGATGTTTTGCACTGGCTTGAGAAACAATAACTTGTTCCGGAAAATGTGAGTTATTTATGAACAATGATGTGAGAAACATGAGAAATGAATATAAAACCAACATAAAATCAACATGAGAAATTAAGTGGAAGCAGAGGTATATTGTTTTCTTTGAGTATTAATTAGTTTAGCACATTCATCCAGTTCCAGTAAGTATTGATGTCAGTGGCATGTTCTGTTTACAAATTAAAATACGTAGAATTTGGATAAGAAAATTGATTCAGATGAAAGCTTGTTAGAAATTATAGGAGGAGAAAATGTAAAGTTTTTTTTTTAATTCTTTCAATACTTTTATTAAAGGTATCTCCACATGTTTTATTATCATCTGTTTATCTGTTTTTATCAAAGTAACCGATCTCATTTTTTCTCTCTCCTTCCCATCCCAGGCTTAAATATCTAAAGCTACGAGTCTATTATTTGTGTGCAGAGGAAATTATTAAACTTGTTGAAACGCTTGAAGCATTTGCAGCAATGGCAGTCACAAATCTAAGTATAACAGAGAGGATGTCAATAGAGATGGGAACGATTTCTTTCCTATTATCAAACCTTCAAAACCATTAAAGTTTAGGTTATTCTAAATCAGAGTTGATTGTCACAGATACCAAATTTAGAAGCAGTACAGTAACACTAGGATACAGGAAAAAAATGTGTCTTTTGTGTTTCCTGCATCGACTATGCCCCAGGGAGACATCTGAAATTGAAAGTCTGCCCTGGGGTCACTGGAGAAGAATACCTGCAAGTCCTATATACCTACATTTCGCAGACAGCTGTGGAAGCTGTGGACAGCATGTGGCACTGGAAGCTCTTTTATCTTCTTCCTCACACCGTATCACATACTTGGGATCAACCTGGAGGTGAAGGAGGATGGGACGCACAGAAAGGGAGCGTAACAAATCTCCCTCACTTCATTATCCTCTTTCACCACTGAAAGGCGTTGCCATACACACTGCTGGACCCAGTCAGATTTTGTTTTTCTCTGTGTTCTGTAAAACATAATTTCCTTCAGAACAATCAACTTTTTCATTGTTCGCTTCTGTTATTTTATTCAAAATATTTCATTTCTTGTCACCTTAATCGAAGGCCATCTCCTCCCCTGGATGCCATGTCTATTCACTTCTGTAGCATGTGTGTGGCCTATGTTCAGAAAGTGAGAAAAATATCTAAGAAAAGGAACTTACTCAAAATATTACTAAGCCACATCACTACCAATCTCATAAGACATCACAGTAGATCACTTGCATTTTGAGCAGGGTTTTTTATTATTTTTGGTGTAAGGAATATATGTTTTAATGTACATTATAATTTTTAGCAAATAATAATAAACGATTTTATATGTCTCTCTATATGAGATTTGCTACCTGCCCATTCATCAGCAAATAGGATAGCTATAAAAATAAATAACACCACTTAGAAATCAGTGGAGTACAGTGAAAGCATGCGAGCATGATTCATTCAAAAATATAATCAGTATTTTTATAAAATTCCTTTGTACTATATGCATTTAAACAGCGGATTTTATTGACATTAATATCAATAAAATATTTGCTTTATTTTTCTCTGAAGTATAGTTTCCTTCTTCTATGAAGGAAAGAGGTGAAGGATAAAGGGCAAGTAGCTGTTATGAGGTAGGTATTTGAAGCACAGAAGTCTAAGGGATTATATCTAGGCAGAAAGAAGATTCAGTCTGAAAAATAAAACAATGTACTTCCTCAAAAAGGTTGGAAATTAAGGGCTCTTGATTATGAAGAACTTAGAGAAAAAAAATATATTACCTAGAATTACACAGCATTCCCTGACTTTATTCACTCTTACCAAGGGCAAAATCCTGTCCTTGATTACAGAATGATTTGTGCAGATTAGCCCTATTAGTTTTCCAGAACTGAAACCAAACTCAAAAAATACGCATGGAGTGCATAACAGCTCTGTTTGTATCTTTGAAGAACTAGGCCTCATCTCAATTTAGATTATTAACAATCAGATAGCTCTGAACATTCAACATAGAAGGCAGATGTTTTAGAAACAACTGATTTCCTCTGAGCAGATGAAAATAGTGTGTCCAGTTGCAAAGGAAATTTGATGAGATACAGAAACTCTGCATGTGTGTATGATCTGCATTTACCCTCTGCATTGATTGTTCTATACATCCTGATTGTCAAAATGGACTATACTTTGTCCATTAATCATAGGAAAACATTCTACTGTTTCCAGCCTATTTCCATTCAGGAGGTTTTGGGGGATTTTTTTACTTCTCTTCCTCCCCCCACAACTTTCACATTAGGCTTTTGTTTTCCCACATAATTTCACTTTGAATTTTCATTCTTTTTTTCTGGTGTCACATTTAGGAGAAGGAAATAGTGTGATTCCATGCTAAATTTGCTTGTCTTACAAGAATGGACCAAGTTATGTCAGAAAAACAAATAGGGCTGAAATCAGAAACCAGTCATTATCCTAGAACTAAGAGGAAGAAATGGAGGAAGAAAGGTACTGATATACTTCATTTTAGAAAACTTGAAATAACTGTTTGCTTACTCATTTTAAATTATAGCAACAGCCCTTTGAGCAACTCTTAAAAGAGAAATGACTGTCTAATTGAGGGTGAGAGAGTAAAACCTACCAATGAAAGTAATTTCTTTCTGAAGTGGTCCATGAAAAGAAGTTTCAATCCTGGGATACATTCTGCAGTTTTTGGTCTACTTCTACCTTGACCAAGGTATGGTCTCCTCCAATGTCCCTTGCCTGGGAAAAGGCCTTCTCCTGACTTTATTCCCAGTGCTCTCAGGCATGTGGGAGAAATTGTGCCTTCACAATGTTGTAACCCATGCAGCAAAATCCTCCGAGATACTCAAGGTCATAGAAAGAAAATCAAAGCTATGAAAAGAAAATTCTCTTGGTGCCTACTTCTGTAGGTCTATGTGAAGTGCTGTAGTGTAAACTAAGAATATACTGGGCTTTGAGCATGTTTTGCCAAAAAAATTCCACTGGCAAGTACTAATGATAACATATGAACATGCCTCTTCAGAGTCAGATATTTTTTACAGAGAGTAACCAGGTAAGAGGAATCCAAGACACCAGATAACAGTAATCATGTACCTCAATACCAGGTATACCAGCATTGTCTTCCCTTGGGGTTGCTCTCAAGGATAATTCATAAGCCAGTCATCAGCCCTCGATTTTCAACATAATTATTTGGAGAAAGCCCATAAGTGCTCTAGTAGTGAAAAGGACTCATTTTCACAACAGCCTCAGCAATAGAATCATAGAATGGTTTGGGTTGGAAAGGATCTTAAAGATCATCTAGTTCCAACCCCCCTGCCATGGTCAGGGACACCTTCCACTAGACTAGGTTACTCAAAGCCCCATGCAACCTGGCCTGGAACACTTCCAGGAAGGGGGCATCCACAGCTTCTCTGGGCAACCTGTTCCAGTGCCTCACCACCCTCATAGTGAAGAATTTCTTCCTTATATCTAATCTAAATCTACCCTCTTTCAGTTTAAAGCCATTACCCCTTGTCCTATCACTATACGCCCTTCTAAAAAGTCCTTCTCCACCTTTCTTGTACACCCCTTTCAGGTACTGGAAGGCTACTATAAGGTCTTCCCAGAGCCTTCTCTTCTCCAGGCTAAACAACCCTAACTCTCTCAGCCTATCTTCACAGAAGAAATGCTCCAGCTCTCTGATCACCTTCAAGGCCCTCCTCTGGACCCGCTCCAACAGGTCCATGTCCTTCTTATGTTCCCCAGAGCTGAACACAGTACTCCAGGTGGGGTCTCACAAGAGCGGAGTAGAGGGTCAGAATCACCTCCCTTGACCTGCTGGTCATGCTTCTTTTGATGCAGCCCAGGCTATGGTTGGCTTTCTGGGCTGCAAGTGCACATTGCCAGGTCATGTTGAGCTTTTCAACAACCAACACCCTCAAGTCCTTTTCCTCAGGGCTGTTCTCAATCCATTCTCTGCTCAGCCTGTATTCGTGCTTGGGATTGCCTTGACCCCTGCGCAGGACCTGGGATTTGGCCTTGTTGAACTTCATGAGGTTCCCAGGGGCCCATCTCTCAAGCCTGTCAGGGCCCCTCTAGATGGCATCCCTTCCTTCCAGCGTGTCGACTGCACCACACAGCTTGGTGTGGTCAGCAAATTTGCTGAGGGTGCACTCAATCCCACTGTCCATGTCACCGACAAAGATGTTAAACAGCGCCGGTCCCAATACTGACCCCTGAGGAATGCCACCCGTCACTGGTCTCCCCTTGGACATCAAGCCATTGACCGCAACTCTTTGAGTGCAGCCATCCAGCCAATTCCTTATCCACTGAGTGCTCCATCCATCAAATCCATGTCTCTCTGATTTAGAGACAAGGGTGTCATGCTATATTTTTTGCTTATTCCTGTAGGCCTCACTGTATCTCTAATTTTGTACCCTTTATGCATCAACGGTGTTTCATAGTGCCAGAGAAGATAAACTTTTGGCACAGACCCACTGCAATTATATCACAAGCCTACCTGATAATTATATGTCTATTGTGAACTGTACTTTAACACTGTGTACTGTATTTTAAGTAGTGACATGTACAAACCATTCCAGTCCTCAACATATTGATAGAGATTGCTGAACCCCTTAACCCAGCAGAGGTAGCTTCATGCCTCCAGGTCCAACTAGTAGTGAGGCTGAACATGTATTCTCAATAGGCGCACACACACGCGTATACAACATGTATATACATGGTCAGCCACATAGATCAACACAGACAGACACAGCCAGCACTCACAGAAAAACACCACCAATGGCCTCATCCTGTTCCTCTCTCTGGCTGATCAGACAAAGATTTGTCAGTGGCAAATTTATACAAATATATACAATGTGAATCTCTCCAGCAGCTGGGCACAGATACTTGGTCTGTCCAGCAGCTGCTCCTGAATCCCTGCTCTCCCCCAGTTACTGGTACCTGGGCACGTGAACCCCTAAGGCTGCAGCCCCTTGCCAGCTGCTGGTGCAGGCCCTTTACACACACCAACACACACAGCTGCACAGCTTTTTGTGGACACCCAGGCCCCGCTGTCTTTCCAGTAGTTGAGGCTAACTAGTCTTGGTCCTGGTCCCTCCAGTAGTCAACTTCCAGTTGTCTTACTCATAGCGTAAGTTCATTTACAAGAAATTCACACACATTATCTGATGTAATCTTAGGCTGGCTTTGATACTTGGCTSTCAGGCCACTTATCTTGCTCCCTGACTGATATTTGCTAGCTATCACACACTGGTACACACATTCTTCCTCACTTAGGTTGCTGGCACCATGGATGCACAAGYCTTTGTAACCTGTGGTCCCCTGCTAGTTCCTCATCTAGGAAAAAAGTTAGAAATGGAGATTAATGAGAAGACAGGACAGCCTGTACTGATCAAGTGCAGGGCATAGCCAGACGAGTGTACTGACCAGCCCCTGTTTACACATAACTGGCCTCTTTTATCCCTTATGCCTTTATTTTACCCATACTTTTTCCTCCCCCATCCACCTTGAGAATTCCCTTTCACCATGGTTGGTTGTTTCCCCAAACATCTCTTAATAAGTTTGGTCCAATTCTCCCTTGCATTCCAAAATGAGTCCTATAACTCATAGCAGTGACCCCGCTCTGTCTATGAGGTGCTCTGGGAGCTGTCCTGTGGTGTTGCGGTGCCAGATGACCCCAGCCCACAGGGCTGATGTTCAGACAGGTCATTGGGATGCCCCAGCTTACCTCACGCCTCTGAGTTCTAGTATCTTCCAATAATACAGACTATATTTTACCTCAGCCATAAAACCATAAACCATAAGTTTAAATTTAAGAATCCAAGTAATAGCTTTGAATCGTGTTGGGTTGCTTTTCTTTAAAATGGGCACGTGGTTAAATACTGTGATAAGATGGAGTCTTATATTGTAAACAAGTATCAGACTTCAGGCAGACTACCTTCATTTCACTATGAATTTCTTGATTTTCAAACTGAATTTGCCCACTTTTTAATCATAAAGCATTCAAGCTAGGAAGCAAATGAGAAGGCAGGAGACAACTGTACGCAGAAGAAAAACAATATATTGTCTCTGTATGAGTTTGGTTGTATGTCCAGATATGAGCTACTGGGAGGAATAATACTCATCTTGTATAATTTTGGAAACTTTTGAAGGAAAACTTTCATTGAAATAGTATTGAAACCTTTCTTCTCATCTAAGTTAAACTTGATGTGTGCACATATATATATAACACATGGGCTTATCTGTATGTTCCATGATTTCTTGTAAATCCTTTCTCTTATTTGGATGTTCTTAAAAAAAGAACAAAACAAATGCAGAAAATCAAGGGATGGAAGCGTTTAATAATGAAAGTAGGTATGTTACAAGCATCCATTTATTCTAGACATTAGATTAATAAATCATTTTGCACACCTTAAATCTTCCAGCGAAAAAACCTTTCATCCAATTCAACAAAAACTGACAACAATACTCAAAAAGTTATACTCTTTGTTAAAAAGTCTGATTCACTTTTATAAGTGAATATCAAACATAATTATTAATTATGTAAATGTTCTCTCAGTTACACATTTTAGACACTTATTTATAATGCAAGCAGCTTTTAAACTATTACATTTAATTTTGCTTCAGCTGGTGATGGATTATATCTAGTTAGCAGATAAACATCTCTCTTATAAAACAATGCCATTGTGCTGATTCTTAGGATGTGTATGTCCTTGAGTCTTATCCACTCTTGATAGTAACTGTCAAAAAAACATAGTAACAGCTAAGAAAAAAAAATTTTTAAAAATGTTCATTACAATAATCAATATTTTCTTCTGTCCTTCACAAAATGTAGCCATCTTTCATCTGAATCATGAAGGATTTTTTGTCTGATTTGGGTGATTTTGTATTCCTTAATTATACTTTAAGGTTTTAAGGGGTTACCTAATTCCAGAGTAAATGTACACGTATTGCAAAGTATAACTTGAGTAGTTCAACTATGTGGTGTTATTAACTACTGCTTAAATTTTGTTCTGCAAATTTCACACGGCTTTAAGGAGTTCGTTTCAGTTATTACTATTTATTCTATGCTATCTCCTCATAAAGGAACAAAATTGCTACTACTTTGTAAACTTTTGTGTAGCTTTTTATATTTAGTATTTCATTTTTGTTATTTTCATCAATGCCAAAAAGCAGAAATGCAAAATTTTCATTATTTATTTCTGAATTAATGTTACATTTCTAATACTTCCTGAAGTATATCATGTATCATAGGAACACAGGACTGGGATCACAAAATTCAGATTCAATTGAAGTGATCATGTAATTAGACATTTATTTAGTCCTTAAAGTCCACTTTCCTCTCCACAAAACAGTCCTCAAATACACATTAATACAAAACCTAAAAGCTATAGAGTTTAAAAAAAAAATGCAGAAAAACAAACCAAGAAAGATTAAGGATGTCTAGAAGGAGGGAAGAAGGAGGCCTTTGTCAGGTAAAAATTACATTTGTGGACCTAACAGGGAGAAAAGGAACTTTRAGGTATTTGTCCCAGTGTCCTGTTTTTCTATAATAGAGCTGGGAGCTCCTCCATCTAGTTTCTGCATGCAGATTTTTTTTAGAATTAAGTATTTCCTATCATTCCACTGTGCCACTTTCATAATTTGCCATGTCAGTATAAGAAGAGGGAAAATAGAGCATGGAAAGAAAGAACATATAAAGTCTAGCATGACCAAATAAATGTAAATTTGAGATTTCAGCTGGCACTTAAACTAACTGTGTAGTATAAACTCTGTAGCACTTTATTCTGGCTATATAGTGTCAGATCCTCATCTACCATAATAGTATAACTAAGCAGCTCAATTTGTATCAGCTGAACATCTGTACGACATGCAATATTTTTCACCAGAAGAGTAATCTGTATACTCCCACTCCCTTAGTATTTGACAATGAGAGTTTTGATTACATACAATTTGCAGGATTAAGTCCCACTTGGATGAAAGGTCAACTTCAAAGTATATACATCTTTACTATTGGCCAGGTGGTTTTCAAGGTCTTACCACTACTTTATATGTTACTGAGTGATGCATTCTGCTTCTTTGTGTCTGTGAGTATATGTTAGGCAGCTGTTTTTCCAGCTGTCTACGTATTAATAAACAATATTCAAGTATCTGCTGGAGAGCTATGTAACTATACAGAGAATTATTTATTCTGTTCAATATAACAGCTGTGTTCTGTATTTGCATAAATACTTTTCAGTAGCATATCCATAGATAAACATTTCATTTAAAGACTCCCACATTTTTATAGCCCCTATAATTTTTATAACCAAAATAATTGTATGCATGTTATCTTTTTCTTTTTCATAAATCTTTCACATAAAGTTCTTTGATAGCTAAATAATTGAAGGAAACATGGATAATCAAAAAGAAGGTGATAGGAAAAAATGTTACATTTTTATTATATATGAAATTACACTTTAAAAAGCACTCATTAAAAATGTTCTTATGTTCACGCCATTTTTCAAGAAGCTGGCTTCAATGGAAAGCAGCAAAATTTACCTTTCAAAAGGCAGAGTGCGTAGTGATATACTCTGAGAATATATTCAGCCCCTCAATTTAAGGGTTTATCATTTAGTCAAGTTTGGGTACAAGGAACGTTGAAAAATGGCAAAGTACCTTGTTAGAAAGCATAACACATTGTCTTAGCCTTCAGGAGGACACATAGAAATTAAGCAAAGGTCAGTGTTCATTTTACGTGTAGTTTTTTGACAGTTTCCAATTACACTACCATTCCAAGATAAAAAATCCACGAAAATGAGCTAATGTACTGCATTACAGGAAACTTCAAGATAAAATATTGTCTGGTACTTTGCAAGTTTGCAAACACTTTTACTGCTATGGCAAATAAAATTTTGAGATTGTTTATGTTAATAACCATTTATGTGGACCGTTACAAGTGAAACAGGATGGTCAGTTTTTGGATCGTTTAAGTAAATCTAGTGTGTAATATATTATTTGTCTTATTTTTGCTGAAGTAGGAACTAAAAAAAAAGGGAGCACATTGTGTCCCAGTCCTTTAAGCAATATATTACCCCAATATCTTATTAAAGAACAGATTGGATTAAAAAAAAATTCTTAATCTTCCTCTTGAAGAAGGAGAATGAAATGGGTAAATATATCTTATTTTGAAATGACAGATTCTACTACTTCTGTAGCTAATTGAATTTGTATTTTCTAGACCTGACCTAAAGCTGTTTGTTTTAATGCAGACTTTGAAAAGAAATCAATGTGAATAACTGGTCGCAATTTTAGTCTGAAGACGACAAAAACCAAAGTTTATTTTACTTAGGAACAATATATGTTTAACAGCATATGCTTCATATTTATGACATACAAACTTTTAGCATATATTTCATCTCTGGTTGACTTCACTGTGTGTTAAATGAGGTATTTGTGAAAAACGAAGTGGTATGGTAGACAGCTTCTACTGTGGTCAACATTATATGCTGAGCAGGGTCATACCTCAGAAACAGATGTTGAAATTATATATGGTTATTAATATTACATAATATTATTGTAAATATTAATGCATCACTAAGAAACATTTATTTCATGAATATGTTACTAGAAGTTAGTGCTACTGGGGCTGAGGCTTAGATGAGAAAAGCTGCTGCTTTTTATGTTTTG
The DNA here is from genome assembly GCA_030449065.1 of Oceanodroma leucorhoa. Taxonomy (NCBI): domain Eukaryota; kingdom Metazoa; phylum Chordata; class Aves; order Procellariiformes; genus Oceanodroma; species Oceanodroma leucorhoa. Next base: position 172,939 of record JASVER010000228.1, on the reverse strand, counting down.
GCTATATAAGCTAGTCCTGATTTCTGATATCAGTGCAAATTCAGAGCCGTTGCACTGATTTTAATGGAGAGGCAGAAGACTAGAAGCATGCAAGTTAAAGTGGTGTTGTGGTTTAACCCTAGCTAGCAACCAAACACCACGCAGCCGCTCTCTTACCCCACCCCCCTCTGGTAAGATGGGGAGCAAATCGAGAGGGCACAAGCAGAAAAACTCGAGGGTTGAGATCAAAACAGCTTAATAATTGAAATAAAACAAAGTAGAACAGTAATAATAACAATGTTAACAACAACAATAGCAGAATATACAAAGCAGGCAATGCACAATGCGACTGCTCACCACCTGCTGGCCGCATGTCCCAAACAGTGAGAGCCTCTGCCCTCCTGCCCCGCAGTTTTTATACTGAGCATCATGTCACATGGTATAGAATACCCCACTGGCCAGCTGGATCAACTGCTCCTGCTATGCTCCCCCCCACCAGCCTCCCCTGAACCTGGCAGAGCATGGGAGGCCAAAAGTCCCTGGTGCAAGCACCACCCAGCAACAACCAAAGCACCAAAGGTCCGTCAATGTCCCTCTCTTTACCAAACCCAAAACACAGCATCCCCTTCAGCTACTGGGAAGAAAGTTAACTCTGTCCCAGACGGAACCAGGACAAGCAGAGTTAATTCTCTTGAAGTATACAATAAGGTTAACTTAGCTGATGGTCATGACATAACTGAGTAACTGTCCTACAAGCTAAATCAAGAGTTATAGATCACTACATGGAGCTGATGTGTTTCTCCCTGCTATGCAACGAGGTGCTTCCATTTCTGTGGTTATTCCCTCTTCAGTCCAGGTTTTGTGTATTCTACTTTGCCAGGAGAAGAAAACCAACACAGGTACATGGACAGAGGATCTTTGGGAGCGCAGCTTGTCCTTCCTGTTGCACTATTTCTTTATACACCTTAGGATTTTACAGATTTCTTTTTAATCTTTATTTTGGAAAAACTAACTAAAAGAGATTAATTATGATGCCTATAAAGTGTTACTATTTTTTATTTTATTACTTCCTGTATAGTTACCTTAATATTTTACTTAAGAAATCCTTGCGTGGCTAAAGAAACCAAAATTCATGTCTTCTCAAGAAACTCATAAAATATTGCAAGATAATAAAAGGTATACAAATACAGATTAAAATCCCAGAATATGAGGAAGAAACTCTCTCTGGAGATTTCAATTATTAGCAAAACCATGATTTCTGAAGTTATCTCTGAGAATTCTGCTTGATTTTGTGTTCAAATGATTAGTTCTGAAATTTACCAGGCAATTTGAGAGTCAAATTCTACAAAATGTTGAGTTTTCTTCCTAAGAGATGCTGAGAGTCCCTCCTTCCTAATAAGTCCTGGGAAATGAATGTAGTGGCATTTGATGTGGGTGCTGAGCTCCAGGCTAGCAATCAGTGCCTGCCAGCATTAGGATCTTTATATTCTCAATTACCAGGAGCTGCACAAAGAATATATTTCCGTTCTCTGAAGGAAAAACTTGAATATCCACATTATATTGCACTACCATCTAGAAAAGCCCAGTTTTCTTGTGTTTGGATAAACCTGTTTTTTTTTATTTTACTAGGTACTTCATTTTAACAATGACTCACATTTTTAAAATGATACTCAGAAAAAGAATGTGTTCTTTTTCTTACGGAAACATAAAGACTCAATCATTGCATCTTTATTAGAACCATGCTAAAATATAACAATAAAAAGCAATGCTTTAAATGCATATGATTCATATTTCTCTTTTTCATTTTGATACTGCAACTATAGGGTTAAAGAGGTCTTTTCTGTTGTACCAAAGAAGTCCCAAACCATCCCCAGTCATTATTCTTGCTAGTTCGTAGTATCTTTCAAAAATCTAATAACTTCTTCATATCTGAAAAAAAAATCCACTCTGAGATATAGATTAATCCTTTTATATGCTAAGATATTTATCTTGAAAAAATCTTGATTCAGAAATAATACTAGATACATTATGAAAGATGAATGTAATCCAGGGGAGTTTGAGTCTCAAAAGAAACTGAAGCCTACATACTCACTCTTACTGACCACACACATTAAGTGCCATGGGGAAGCCACAGATCTATTACTCATTCAGCATTACTCATGATGCACACCACTCCTCTAAGTTCCAAAATATCTTCTCGCAGGTGTGGCATAATTGCTGGAGGTAACTTAGAGATCTGATTTATATTAACGTTTTAAAGAAAGGAACAGCATTGACAAAGTTTTCATGGTCCAGTGCAGCTGGCAGGCGAGGAATCCATTCCTTATCCTCGACCTTGTCTCTACGAGAGCCCTATAGGCCTGTAATCTGAGATGTCAGTACATCGGGGGAGCTTGGTGTGCTGACCCTGAGAGAAACAGTACGGAGGATGGAGCGGAGTGGAGACACCGCGGCCAGGCTCTGTGAGATAAAGGGGGCAAAACAGAGACTGAAGGACACCAAGGTATTGATAAGCTGCATATTATTTATCCTGAGTTGGCAATGTGTCAATTTCTTGATAAAATGCTGTCCTTTGGTGAACTTTCCTTCATTATAATACATTATAATACCAAAACACACCTCCATCCCAAAAGCTACCCGCCTC
>JASVER010000228.1:113209-170166 GCA_030449065.1 Oceanodroma leucorhoa | reverse complement strand
GTTAGGGAAGATACCATCGCCGTGTACCACTCTAACTTCTGGGATCAGTCGACGGGCTGAGTCTCTCTTCCTCCCCATTGGGACACCTTTGGGTAAGATTCGAACACTTGGTTATACCAAGTGCCTCCCCGGGAAACTTAGAAATCTCTATAGAGTCACTTTACCTCTTTTAACGTGCTTTTAGCTAAGTAGCTTGTACTTATACTTAGGCATTTTGCATGAGCTTTATTTGCAGTGATTCTATCACCGGCAATCCAAAAGAACCTGTGTATCTGTTGCTTTAATAAATTGCATTGTTCGTTAATCTAGTCATAATTTTTCTCATTGAATGCGACTAGGCTGAACAAGTGCACTAGCTACTTCAGCCTTTCACGCAACAGCAGGTTATCCCTTTGGTGCACTCGATATCCCACCACTGTGCTTTGAAAATCATTTCTGCCTTTGGTTCACGTTCAGAGAAAGAGGCAGAAAACATCTGAATTGTAAATTTAATGACTCTGATTGGTTAGAGATTTGTAGGCCTATAAAATTCTCTTCTCCCCTATGGTCAGAGTAATATCTCACCAAGATAATTAATGGCATCTGCTTTGCTGCCTTAAAAATATATGAACCCATTGACAGAGACGGGTAAATGTTGGAAATGGGATTCTGAAACATTCCTGTTGTTAATTAGTAATTGCTTATTATTATCTTTCTCATGTTTTTATACCTTATGAATTGTATAGATTTATTGTGCATTCTGTCTCAAACAGAGTAATATTATAGATTACTACTCCCACACCCCCCACAACCCCCCTTTTTTCAGCAATCAAGTAGTTGTTGCTGATTTGGACCACACTTGTATTTCATATCTTTGCATTGTGTGTTGGGAATAAAAAGTGATGCAAGTTAAATCTGTTCCCTAAGAATCCAGCTTTTAGTTCTCTGAGTTGGCCTGTTTCTTTCCAGGGGTAGCTTTATTTCAGTGGGAAGAGTGTTAAAGAAATGCTGAAGGCTTTCTGCAAATCTTGTCCAAATTATTTTTTTTCATTTTGTTGCTGTGGAAAGAGACATCTATGTGAAAGAAAACATGAACAGTAATTCCAAGTCATATTATGACAGCAGCGTTTAACCACTGAAATCACTGGGGTATTCTGCCTTAAAACCAGTGACAGAACTGTGTCCTGCTATTAACTACCCCTTGACAGTTTCCAAGGACCACARTCAAGTTCCACTCCCTATTGTAACCATCAACAATAGTAGATTTGGTTCCTGCCTGTAACTGTTTACTCCACATAAATTCTGCAAAAGAGAAGCTTCATCAGAGACTACTTTTATAGCTTCAATTCTCTTGTGACATTGGAGAAATGTTAGGTAACTTCTTACACGAAAGGTAAGCTTTATGTTCTCTATATCTTTGTTTCTAAACACAAAGCATCGGCAAATTGCGAGAGTAACTAAGGATCAGGATAGAGAAGAACATGTTAGGAATGATTGTTTCACTTTGTGTATAACAGCCATGCATGAATAGTCTATAGGAAATATCTTTTGTGATCTGAAAATACAAACTTGTGCTTTCAGACAGTGAGCGAAAATATCAAAAACTAAGTGACTTAAAAGGCACTCATTTTCAAAAATAATTTTCAGCCAGACACACAAAAATGGCAGACTATGTGCATAGAATGAGATGACTGTTTCTCTTTGACTTCAACAGCAGGTAGATTTCTAAAATTTTCTTTTGGTATTTATATGCTCCTTTGGCTTTTAAGAAAACATGCCAAATTTAGCCCTGTATCAGTTTTTAAAAAAATGAGATTTAGATTCATAATGAACTTAAATGTTTTTTTAGGTGTTACTGGGTGAATCAGTTTCCTGCCATGGAAATTAACTTTTACAGTTGTTATTGCTTCATGTCTATATGCATGTAAATTGAAGGTGTATGAAAGAAGGGGAGAGATCAAGGGAGAAAAAATGTGGGGAAGGAGAGGCGATGATATTGTGGGACTCAGTCATAAATTATGCAGCAGCTGTTTAAAATCAGAGATGAAGCACATAATTCAAAAACAACATACAAGCTGGAATATGTTAACTAAAGATATTCCTTCAATAATTTGAAAAACAAACATTTGTAAAAATCAGAATCTGTTTGTGCTTAAGTCTAACACACTTTTGAAGCAGGAAAAAAGACCTGTGGGATCAGGTAGGATAAGGTTATACTGAGTTTGTTCAGAAAAAATTAAAACAAACCCACACTGTAAATAGTTCAGGTTACACAACACGATGAAGGAAGCAAGGAAGGGTGAATGGATTGATAGAGCATAGCACTCTGGAAGATCTCAGGGATTAGGTATCTGGGATTTAGTATTCTAATTGGGTTATGCATTACTTGTGACATGATACAGTGTGAATTTCTTTACCTACCCTTGACAAGACAGGGAGAGTGAGAGGAGAAATCACATTTAGCCTTGTCTTTCCCATCCACAGGGCCCCCCTTGCTTGTATTGCCGGCTTCCTCTCACTTTTTTCTTTAATTTCTCTAGCTGACACATTTAGAATACCTGAAATCTGCAGGTCTGATGAGAAGATCACTGGTGGGATCATTTAACAAATTGGACCCAACTAAATAAGGTAAAATTTAATAAGGCCAAAAGTAAAGTATGTTAAAGTTGCATACTTGGGGACATGGGTTGGGAGCTATTTTGGGAAGTTATGAATTTGAAAAAAGACTTGTAGATCATAGATGATTCAGTGTATAAGAGACACCTATGTAATATTACAGCTAAAATGCCATTCTGGCATACCTGCTACTCAAGGTCTGTGTCCAGTATTGTTATATCAAAACTAATTAAAAACCAAAATCCTAAAAAGATACTGACAAACTGTAGATTCACCAAGACAAGCACCTGTGATACCACAGAATCACAGAATGGTTGAGGTTGGAAGGGACCTCTGGAGGTTATCTTGTCCCTGCTCACCCCCCCTGCTCAGCTAAAGCAGGTTGCGTATGACCATCTCTAGATGGGTTTTGAATAGGATGCAAACTCCACAACCTCTCTGGGCAACCTGTGCCAGTGCTGTCACCCACACAGTGAAAAAGTGTTTCCTGATGTTCAGAGGGAACCTCCTGTGTTTCAGTTTGTGCCCATTGCCTCTGGTCCTGTCACTGGGCGCCATTGAAAAGAACCTGGCTATGTCCTCTTTGCACCCTCCCTTCAGGTACTTGTGCACATGGATAAGATCCTCAGATCCTTCTCTTCTTCAGACTAAACAGTCTCAGTTCTCTCAGCCTTTCCTCATATGTGAGGTTCTCCAGTCCCTTCATTATCTTCATGGCCCTTTGCCGGACTCTATCCAGCACGTCCACTTCTCTCCTGCACTGGGGACATCAGAACTGGATGCAGTAATCCAGTAAGTGGTCTTACCTGACCTGAATAGAGGGGAAGGATCACATTCCTCAACCTGCTGGCAACACTCCTAATGCAACCCAGGATACCATTAGCTGCCTTTTTATTGTTGGCTCATGTTCAACCTGGTATCCAACTAGAATCCCCAGGTCCTTTTCTGCCAAGCTGCTTTCCAGCTGGGTAGCCTCCAGCATGTATTGGGGCTTGGGGTTGCTCCTCCTCAAGTGCAGGACTTTGCACTTCCCCTTGTTGAACTTCATAAGGTTTCTATCAGCCCATTTCTTCAGCCTGCCAAGGTCCCTCTGGATGGCAGGGCAGCACAACCCTCTGCTGTAACAGTCATTTATTTGTTTTGTGTCATGGATATATGGGAATGTAAGGTATGTATTATAGTGAAATTCCAGGATCTAAGTCTCTTAATCATCAAAAAAAGAGAATGGGAATGTCAGTTTGTTTTCTTCCGTCTAAATCTCATCAATAAGTAACTTAAAAGTAAAGATTTTACAAGACCCACTGGTAGGACAATGAAACTAGCCAAATTCAGAATAGAAACAGGAATTTATCATTATCAATCAGCAAAAGCTTACAGCCTGTTTAATAGAATAGATGAAGTAAAATGATTATTACCATACCTTTTTTAAATGTATGGCTCTACAAAACCGAAACTTTAGCAGCTTGCACTCAGTATCGATATTACAGTGTTTTCTAACTCTACGCAGTCTGACTGGGATGGCGTTAATTTTCTTCACAGTAGCTTGTATAGCGCTGTGTTTTAGATCTGTAACCAAAACAATGCTGATAACAGACTAGTGTTTTAGGTGTTGCTGAACAGTGCTTGCAGAGCATCAAAGCCTTCTCTGTTTCTCGTTATGCTCCCACCATGAACAGATTGGGTGGTATGCAAGAGGTTGGGAAGGGACACAACCAAGCAGATGACCTGAACTAACCAAAGAGATATTCCATGCCATATAAGGTCATGCTCAGCAGTAAAATGGAGAGGAGGGGGTCTTACAGGGAGTAGACATCTTTTGCTCTGTAACTAGCTGGGCATTGTTCTGTGTATGGGAGGTGAAATTCACTAAATCTACTGTTAACTCTGAACCTAAATGACAGTGTGCTCTGGGAACCAAATTCCAGTTCAACAAAAATGGCTGCCAAAGCCTTGAAACTAGTAGCAAAACTGAATCCCACAGAAATTACTGAGATGATGATAAAAATAATGTGATGTTTTCAACATAAAATATGTATGCCATTACAATCATCAGGTATGCCTTATGAGCTGTAGATTGGAAGCTGAGCAGCTGAATGACGTCGTCAATTTTAGTGTTTCTCTTGACTAGTTGGGTAAATAACCCACAGTTCAGTTCTCTGGAGTCTCCATTATTCTTTTTAACTTGATGGTGGCCCAAAAAATGTTAGCAATGAGAAATTTCATTCAACAATGAATAAAATATTTATTTTGTAATATAAGTTGTATTACATTTCAGATTTAATAAAAAAGAAAACATAAAAATCAAGGTTTTTTCAGACTTCAAAATATCTTTTTGAAAACCAATTTTGAAATTTTAAAAATGTTTTTGTTTTGCATGAATAATCTGACAAAGTTATAATAATTCATAAAATATTTTCATTTAACTGAATTTCTTTGCATTTTTGAATGCATTTTGTTTGAAGAACCTGATAACAATGAAACTGACTCTACTTTTAATTTGACAAGAAATTGATGAGTGTTGCTATTACTGAAGAGTAACGAAACTGGTGATGATATATGCTCTTCACTTAGCAGATGCCGTGTTTAGAGTGACTTGAGAATTTTTCGGTTCAGAATATATTCTCACCAGAAATTTCTAATTATGGTTTTCAAGCCCATAAACTGAGGGGCTGCTAGGACTTTCAGACTTATTGGTTTACAATGGAATTCCCCAAAAGCAGCTTTCAAAAATCAGGTGTCCCAAAAAGAAATTTCCTGGAGTTGGGTCTAGCCTTCAACATGCCTAGTCAAGACATTCATAGTCCATGGTTCCACTACAATACACAGAGGGACACCACAGGGAAGAAAGAAACCCTGGGTCTCCAGTAGCCTATGAGAGGGGCTAGATGGAAGTCTTAGAGTCCCGAAAGCCTTTAAGGCTACTTTAGAGCCCTGAATCCTCACCCTAGGCAAATTGACATGGAATCCAGATGATAGGCTTAAATATCTGTTTGTTGGCAGCTTGAAATTGAAACAATTTTGCAGATCATTTAAAAATATAAGTAAAATAAAAATAAACAAAACGTCTCACAAGTTTTCACATGGATTTCTTACATTAATATTCTGATATACTGTTGTTTATTGCATGTGATCATGCCCTGTTGCTTCTGCTCAAAACTGTGTCTGGCAAATAAACAGACACCAAAAGATGCATTGGAGAATTGTGTGTAATCAGTGTAATACCTTAGAAATTTATATTATGAGAGTTTATATTTATGAATTCTTTGCAAGAAAATATGAATTTTTCTAAAGTTTATGCTAGATAAGAAAAGAATGATTTTTTTCTGATTAGTCTCAGATATGTGGTCATTTCAAAATCCAGCTAGCCAGAATTAAAAGCAAAACAAAATATTTTTTTTTCTGAGCTATGATATTTTAAACCTCCTCATTATTGCTTCACACAACAAAATGAAAATGTGCTGTCTAGCAATGAAAATTCAAATAGTTGTTCTTGCTGCTATGACTACTCCAAACTACAAAAGGTTCCACGGGTGGTACTTAAAACTCATTTATCACGTGGTCTAAGTACAGATCAATAGAAATGATAACCAGACAAAATAAAAGATGAAGAGGAAAACATCTTACTTTATAGTGAAGGATTTTTTCACTACCAATGTAAATGATATTTATAGATTTACCTGGTTTTCTGGCTTGATTTCTATAAAATCAGATCATATTTAAATTGGATTTAGCAATATCTTCAGAGTAACTTGATTATGGGTAAATACCTAGTATATTAAAATGATCAAGAACAGAAACAATGAACATGAGAAAATCTGGTAACACTCTAAAAATCTCAATATTTCAAGCTATTGTTTTGATTTACAGCATACAGGGCACCTAATGCTCCAGCTGATTTCTGTTCTCATACAGCTAAGTTACTCTTTAGTTTTGCCAGCAACAAAGCTTTAAACTCATCTTAAATGGACACACTGTAAGAAATTTTTCTTTTTCCTAAAAATGCCAAATGAAATGCAGAAGATAAAATTAACCTTTGCATAAGAACTTCCTATTCATTTGAATTTAATAATGTGTGCTCAGTCAAGTTTTCAGATTGATAAGTAACCAATTAGAAATGCTAAGCTTCTTTTACTTTTTGTGCTAACTGTGATTTTCAAGCTTAATAAAATGGAATGTAATAATATTGACTATTGCTATCAATGCATTTCTGGATGGCCAACAGCTTGAGAAGTTTAAAACAGGGTTTCTTGCACTGGGAAAGCAACACTCTTCCTACTGTGGATTCCATGATGCACAAGCGATCTCTTCTGCCATTTAGTACAGACAAGAGGAAATTTCACTAGTTTTCAGCAGTTGTGGTTTAGTGTGTTTTACATTTAGTGCATTTGATTTAAATCTGTTTTTAGGTGCAGCAGAAATAGGATGAGAACTTTGGAAAACTACAATGGAGCGCGTATCATCTTTGTTGTTGAGACAAAGGTCCTAGCACTGGAATTATTAAGTTTTGTCTCCTTAGTTAGGATAATTGTCCTACTTGATTTTCATTGCTTAGAAATACTAGTAAATGCATGACTAATGGGAAGGGGCTAGATCTTTGATGCTAGAACTATCAGTTACATTTAGGCCTAAGGCAGAAGTTTGTGGATGTGCTGTTTGGAGTGTGCTTCAAAGAGGATCAGAAAGAAGCAAGAAGGTTCATTGAAATTCCTCTACCTCCCCTACTGGCATTCACAGCTACATGAGGTATCACATAAGCAGCTTAATAATTTTTCTCTTCTTTTCCTATGCTAGTCCAAAACATATAGAAGAGTAATTCAAATGCAATAACAGTAATAAAGCATATTCGGTCCTGCACTACTATGGGGATGAAGTATTCAGAAGATGAGAGGATAGAAAAAAAAAAACATTGTGAGGTCAAGAATTTGTACAGTCACAAATATACCATTACTTATCAATTTTTTTTCAATCCACAACCAATGTATTTTCCAAAGTACTTACTAGAAATTACTTTAGCAATTTTTTGAAATTAAAAAATTAACAACTTTTTGATAGAAAATACTGTAGCTCTGGCTGTAAAACTCTAACAGATAGTGCAGACAAGCATACTCTGGTCTACTGCTTTCCAAAAAACAGACAGAATCAATACTGGAATGATGTTCTGGGTATGGACAACGTAACATTGTGTTCTGTTGATGAAGCAGATGGGTAACAGGATTCATAGCTCAGCTGTCAAATTGTCGTATGAATTAGTTTGTCATATGTAAAATGGAAGAAACTGATCACACACTACTTAATCTTATGTGCATGTTGCAAGACATAATTAAAGTCTGTAAACTTCTTTGAGAGCTTCTGATGAATAGTGCAATATAATGCAAAGTCATTGTACCAATTATGATAATTATTATTACCAATGTGTATCTCAATTCTCCAAACATCAGAATCACTAAATTCTTTATTGCCATAATTGTAGTGTGGGCTAGGTTTGACTGGCTCTGCCAATAGAATTGTCCATATGAGCAGAAAGAATTTGCATTAAGGAAGAAATGCAGGTGTCATTGCTTATATAGTGAGTCTGATAATGAATATGAAAACATTTTAGAAAATGTCGAGATGATAAAAGTATTGGGCTTCTTTGGACTTTACCAGAGTTCATCTGAAAAGAGGTTTTGCTTACTTTTGCTGTTTCCACTTCCCCTAGAGTAAGAAGGTGTGTCCAGTTCTCTAGGGATTAGCTACAGAGCATAGTGCTATCCAAACAATACCTGAAATTGTGACAAACTTGTGTAGAATTTTCAGAATCCATAAACCTAAATATTATATCATACTCAACTCACTCTTGTTGTCAAACAATAGTTATGTATTAGCATAATAAGAAATGCATGCAAGAGTCAATTGAGCAGTCTTTATTTCCTTTATTTTATTATGTGACTGCTTTCTTCAGAAAGTACGTTTCATTTGTGAAAGGCTAGACTTTAGCTAAGCAGAGGATTCATGAGACTCTAGAAGAAAAAGTCTTCGGAAGTTTATATAAGAAAGCACTGAAAATAGATGCTTAAATGTATTTGCAAAAGATTTTGGGTTTGAGTAAAACTGAGGTAGTGCTTGGAACTTACAGCTTAGCCCAAATAATCATTCTACTCTGTTTTTTATTTATTCTTTTAGCTATTGTTTATTATGACTTAAAGGAATGTGTTTGCGTGAATGACTTCCTCTGCAATGTCATATTAAAAGATCACCTTTCAATGTATTAAAAAGTTTCTTTAGTTTATATGTTTGTATTTTTAGTTATTTGTGGGTTTTAAGGACAGTGGGAAATAGTTGCTATGGCAATTAGTTTATTTTTACAAAGATATATTTACTTTTATTGAAAGTTCAGCCTGACAGGAACACTTTTTTTTTAGATTGCACAATTAAAAAAAAAACCACAGCTAATTACAAGCCCTTTTTCTGGTATCTTGGAGGTTAATACAAAGTCCTGACAGCTATAGTACTTACACATTTATGCAATAAACATGTTCTTTCAGAGCATTGAAAAAACAAAACCCCAATTATATTTTCACTTAAAACCATTGAATTTTAAGGTTATGCGTAGATATCAGGTTTATAAAACACCAATGAGGTCTAAAGAAAAAAAAAAACCAGATTTTTTTTTCTATCTCCCTTCAATCTATTTTCCAGAGAATACCAATCAGCCCAAATGATTTGCTAGTGTTTAATGTTTTGTTTTCAGCCCAAGAGGTTTGAGTTCCCTTTTTAAGAGGACATTTAGATTATATCGAATATACTGAGTTAACCACCAATTTTTTTCTGGGTTTTCAGTCAATGATTTTCTAGAATATTGGAGCAGATCTTTCGCAGATGAAAATCAAGAGGACTCCATCAATGTGAACCAGCTTAAATGGCATGTAACAATTTTAGATGTCTAATGGCTAACTGAAAACAAGTGGAGAATGGTATGTATGGGAGGTCATTTGTGGAATTTAATACAGCTCCCATAATATACCTCTTAAAAAGTAAGTTCACATTCTTCATAGAAAATATAGAAAGACTAGACTAGAAAACAGAATCTATATAAAAGAAACAAGAAATGAGAAAGCCCAATTGCCCCTCTTATAATTTCCCACAAGTAAATTTTAAATAATTTTGAATTATTATTATTATTAGACTTCTTACTGAAAATCAATGTTTCTTTGAAGATATAGATTAAGATACTTTTCATTTTCATTGAAATAATGTTTGGTACGGGAGAGAGGTGTTTTGATAGTCTCTGACTTTACTGCTATTGCATTAGGCTTCTGCCAGCAACAGTGTTTTTCTGCATCCCAGAATTATACAGAATTTATGGAGCTTTCTTAAAAATACCCAGATCATTAGATTTCTGTATTTTTTTCCTCCAGAATGACATGGATACTTGTAGTATCTATTCTACTTTATGGATAGTAGAGTGAACATATGTCTTGTTTTGCTGCTATATAGACTAAAATAATTCCTTTGCTCCAGACCTGAAAGAACTTCCTGCTTCAGCCTTGTTTTCTAAGTCCAGGATAAGGGGCAGTGGCAAGTTGAGACCGTACTATGTAATGAAAATTGTATTCAGTCTAAAACACGAGTGTTTCTTTTTTTCCAGGAACATGAGAAACATGTTACCTGAGTACGTATAGGACATACAATCTTCTAATTCATTATTGGTCTATCACTATGTGAGTGACAAAATTGAGAATTATTATACCATTTTAAAGTAAATTTTTCTGTCTCCTAGAAACAGTTGCCTCATCTTATGCTAAATGACATTTTTTAGGTTTTTATTTTGTTCTGTTGCTCAAGTATTTTTCAGAGTTTAAAATCTTCAGTTTATAACATTGTTTATAACATTGTTTACAATTTAGCTGCTATAATCCAAGTCATGATGTATTTTCCAGCAGACTGTTTCATTACTGTTTCCATTTGTGACATTTCTAATGCAGTCTGGTTTGTGATCACCTTGAGACTTATCTTACCCAACAAGCTAAACTAATAAACCAGAAAGAACACCTGAAAATTTGTTACTACATTTTAATTTAAAGAAAGCACTAAAAATATATGCAATTGCTCATGTGGGAGGACTGGAGGGTAGAAGATCATAACAAAATGGTTAAAGTACAATAAGAAAAGGTGTTGCTGAGATTCTGTCGCAGAGAGACAACTAGAGGAGAGATTCACAGAGGGTCATACAATTGAAATCAGTTCTATTTCTTATAATTAAAATATGGCTAACTAGGCTGAAGGGAATCCTTAAAAGCTGATAATATGATTCAAGTATATTTAGGGAGAGTATAGGCCTACTTCAGTTTGAGTGTCTGATGTAGATCCTCCATCCACTGAAAGACAGTTCTGCCTTTCTTACATGACTCTCGCCTCCTAGTTTAGCTGTGTCTGTGGGGAACAGCTGACCTCAGACTAATGGAGTAACATCACAGTTTTGAGCGAATACTTCCAAAGCACATTCAAGCATACATTTTATGCAGCAGTTAATCCAACTTGGCATTAACATATGTGTTTGCTAGAAAATGTCATTCGCATGCAAGCAAGAAATAAAATTATTTTCTTCATTTTCTCCGAAAAACTTCCACTTCAGACTCAGGAACTTAGTCTAGTAGTCTCAGATCCTTGGCTATATTTTTAAACTACAGGATTGTCTCTCCTCTATTTGGTAATATATTCTACTGCAACCAATGTTAACAAAAAAAAAAATCTAATTAAAATTATATTTTGACTTCATATTTTAGTCATATCTCCACATCACTTCTGTGTCTGTGCCTCCTGTATAAAATGTGTGATTATGTTGTTATCTTTCTTTTCCGTTGTTAATCTTACCCATTTTAAAGGTAATCGCTATATTCTCTCCCAGAAGCAAGATGTAAAATATGCTGTTAGCCCCAGATGCCTTCCCTGTTGTACTCCTTTTATTGCAGGAAAAAAAGGAGCCTAAATCAGACCATGTATTTCATGTAGTTTTAGTAGCTTTCTTGGTTGCACAGAGAGTGACTTTTTTTCACTCTTGTGTTAGAGGACTCTCTAACACTATATTTTCCAAAGTATACTGACAGTTTTTATTCTTTCAGGTGATCAGTCTGTATAGAAGCAAAGAGGAATGAAAAAAGGAAACAATCTCCCAATACATGGTTTCTGGAAGACTGACACTACACTATTAGCAAATGTTTTTGAGAGTATTTAAGTATTACTAGTGAAGAATGAGAAAATGTGTAATTGTCACTCTTTTTTGTGTCCAGCGGAGTAACTGTGCAGGAGGTAGTGTGAAGTTAGAATATACAACAAGTCAAAGTGTGCGATAGCTGAAAGCTGGTGACGCCTAAAGAATTTTTTAATTTTTATTTTACATACTTGTAAATATTTCATACTTATAAATCTTTCATACAGCACACTTGGCCTTTCTTTTTGTACTGGGGAATAAACTCCATTCAAATAAACTCCTTTTAACAGAGAGCTGATAGAAATTTCTAACAATAAAAAATTAAGTTTTATTTTTCCTTCACATGAACAGCTTTTTATTGCACCTCTAACTTTGTTGGTTTTATTAGTGATGTAATATGGATGGCTGAGGAATTCTGGTTTTTTAATGATCTACAAACATGCCTCATGCAAACAGTAGGTCCTACAAGCATGTTTCTGAAAGATTTAATCTGATTCTCTATATAAAACAGAGTTCTTAGGAATGTATCTTTCCATCATGCTTAATTCCTATTCATGGAACTGAAGTTCCTTACAAGTTCTTCCATGAGGAGGCAAGTCAAGGCCCATTGTGCAAGCCTGGCAAGTCACCTATAAACTGTCAGTTGCACAAACTTAAGGCTTAGCTTTCCCACATCTGTGATGAATTAAATCAGTCTTTTTTTTTTTTTTTTAATAAGTAAGTGTAAATCTTGGGAAGCATGGCAAAAAATTGGCAGGAGCAAGAACATGAAATCTACCTTTGAAAATTGCAGCTGACCCCTCTATGGGAAAGCTGTAAAACAAACCACCTGTGGACCTGCCTTGCTCCGAGTCTCCTTGACCAGCTCTGTACATTGACAAATTGCCAGATGGATTTTGTCCATAAGGTCTGTGATGTTGAAAGAGGACAAGCTTTGGCCAAGAGTTAAAATAAGGTAGCTCAGTCAACAGGCAGGCTACTGCTTATCACTCAGGAGGCAAAGATTGTCACTGGCCAGTTGCGTGACAGGAGAAATACACGTTTTATGCAGCTGCTGCCAGTCTGGGAAATCTGCCTTTAGTCATGCTATTAGCATTTCCTTCTCTCAGGCAAAAATCTATAGTATTTTCACCCAAATATATAATGTTAGTAAAATAGTGCTGCAATGAAGCTGGTGTACATACATGCAAAAATAGGAGTATCTAATGAAGCCATGGATTATTCTGCTTTGATAGTAAAATAGTTGGTGTTCTCCAAGTGATTGAGAACCCCCCCATCCAAAGTAACAGTGTTTCCATTGACTTTTCAAGCTGCTGAGGAGAACTAAAGTGCAAATTTTCTTTCCAATTCCAAATACTGATTGGTAAAAAAATTACACTACTTAATTGTAAATGCTGATTAAACATAAGTTATATTTAGTAATCCGTATAAAACGACACATTTTTTACATAACTTTCTAATGTATAAATTCCTTTGTCTGTAAAGAACCACTTGAGCAATGAATATGACCTCCTGTGTAAAACAGGGTTCCAGCATTTTATTCAGGAGTGAGTACAACAGCTTTTCATTCACAAAACTGTATCATCCTGAAACATTCTGAGTTTACTTCAAAGGAAAAGAATCAAGAAATGGAAAATCCTTCATTTCCTCTACAATATCCATGTTTTAATTATAATTAATCTCTAAATTTGGTGTCTTATTTCTAGTTTGAATTTGCCTGACTTCATCTTCCAGACCTTGTTTTATGAAACAGTTTTCTTTCCTAAAGATTCTACAAATAACAACTATTTACTGTCATGAGAGTTTCTTTATTTTCACCGTGGGATTAATTCACTCCCAAGTTGTCTTTTTGATACACTAAAAGTGCTCTCTAATATTAAATATGTAATAAAAATGAACAGAAGTTGTGCAGATTTGCTCACTCATGTTTTTAGGAACTCCTGAGTGCAATTCACCTAAGCTTAAATAAATATGTGTACCTAAATAAAGGTACACAACAGTGCTTCCCTTAGCACACATTGTACAGTTGACTGTTAAGACTTCCCCTTGCCTGATAAAGCAGAGCTTTATCTAATTGTCTAACAAATCTGGGTTGCTTGGGAACCAGAGGAGTAACTGGTTGGATCGGAGCTGCATCATAGTGCCTCAAATTAGTAAAGAACCATCTTACTTCCATAAACTATGTCTTGTCTTTCTCCCATCTTTCTGTTCCCATGGTGGAGTTCACTTGGAGCTAGAACATCTTTCTGGTGGAAGGAGTTTGTGGTGCACAACTGGCAGATCCCTAAGGTGTTTCTCTACTCGGTGATGCTTTGTTGGCTGAACTATGTGCATTTACATTTATGTGAATTCAATTACATGATTAGATGAAGTTGCATTTATATTTTCTGAATTTCCAACACATTTATCAACACATCATTACTGGAATTTTAACTAACGAGAGTGAAGTATTATAGTAATGTTGCTGGTTAAATGTTAACCATTTGTTTTATGGCAGAAAAAATTATCTTTTGAGGTTTCTGACAAATACTGTCACAATCCGTATCAGATTATTTTCTGCCAGCAAAAGAGCAAATATGAAATGTAGTAATCATGTTAATTTGATCAATACATCACAGGGGACTGAGTGAACTTTATAGGAACCCCAAAGTAACTTTTATATCATAAAGAAATTGTTTTTAACTCGATTCATTGTTCGTTAGGTGTAATTTAATGAAAGAGAGTTTTTGCTTGTTGTTGGGAAGACACATAGATGTTCTTTTTAATTATACACTTGTAAGATATTCTGTTGGAAGGTTACTTCTTATGTGACCTCAAGATTTTACAGTGCTTTGAAAGTAGTTTGGGAAATGCATGCAGTGTGTTTAAGAAGCAGTTTTCTTGCAGATTTTGTATGCTTTATAAGCCTTGTAGACACTCCTCCACATAGATACATATGCGCGCACACAGACACACATACACACAGTCCCCTGAAGCAAGTTGGTATGAATTTAGACACAATCTTTTAACAGTTAAGCAGATACATAGTAGCAGCAGAATAATGCACCCTCTACACTGGCCCAATATGCCACCAGATTCAATGTAATGGATCGTTCATGTTCCAGTTTCCCAAGTGATGCTTTAGGAGAAGTACGTACAAGCAGACTTGTTCCTTATCTGAAAGTCCTGGGCTTTTGGAAGCAGTACGGACTTCTCTGAACTTTCTTCTTTCAGGCTTAAAAATGTAAAAAATATATTCAGTACTTTATTTTTACTGACAAGCCTATTCATATTTAATTTCTACTGAGCTGCAACTGTGACTGACACTCAACTGCAATACAGACACCTGAAATTGAAATGCTTACTACGTTTTCTGTCTTACTACCTAGCTAGCAATTGTATGAAGCAAATGTTTCATTCTAACAGATTCCTATATGAAATAATTTCCAGATTAGAATGAAAGCAGTCAAAACCATTTGTATTTATGGCACAAAATAAAACCTTTATTTTCCTATAAAAACACTTYACAATTTTTTTCACACTCAATTAAATGAACAATTGAGCAATTTCCTTTGCTAATAAACTTAATTACTCAGAGAACGTATGTCTGCCCATATGTCAGCCTGAACAGGTTTTGAAGAAGTTGGTCTGTTTTGTAGGGAATATTCAAAACTGAAGGAATTTGCCTTGGTTTTCATCACTTTGTTTGTATACATAAAGAAGGTTTGTGAAAGCCAGGGTATCAAAGGCACCTTTTCTTGAAAATACTGATTTTGTTTTTCTATCATAAACAGAAAGAACACTGCATTCCTCATTTTCATTTAAAATTTATCAAGAATAGTTTCAGTTTAACAGTGAAAGGAGTGAAGTTTAAATACATCCTAATGAAAGAACTTTATCACCCTATATTAATGTTAAGACTAAGCACAATTATTGTATTCAACATATTCAAAAATTGTCTGGAGCAGTACATGAATTATGAAATAAATTTTAAAGTTGGTATCAAATTAACCAGAACAGGAAAATACAAAAGTGACTAGAAGGAGCTGCAAAAGATGTTTTGCTACTGGGTGGAAAATGTCAAATGTAAGCCAGTGTCAGAAAATTCAAAGTAATGAACTCAGTGGAAAGGAAAAATTCCTAACTATACATAACCATCAGCTTGCTGTAAATGGGTTGCCATTTAGGAAAAAAGCTATAATTGCCATTGTGTATAGCTATTTGAGAACATCTGCTTAATGCTTAAGCAGTTGAAAAACTAAGTATCATAGAATCATAGAATCATTAGGGTTGGAAAAGACCTTTAAGATCATCGAGTCCAACCGTCAACCCATCACACATGCCCGCTAAACCATGTCCTGAAGTACCACATGCACACATTTTTTGAATGTCTCCAGTGTCGGTGACTCCACCACTTCCCTGGGCAGCCTGTTCCAATGCTTGACCTGGACAAGCTCAAGAAGTGGGCCCATGTGAACCTCATGAAATTCATTCAAGGAAACATTAAAGGTCAGGTTGGACAAGGCTCTGAGCAACCTGATATAGTTGAAGATGTCCCTGCTCATTGCAGGGGGGTTGGACTAGGTGTCCTTCAAAGTTTCCTTCCAACCCAAACTATTCTATGATTCTATGATTCTAATTTTAACATTACCCTACATGTCAGAGTATTAAAAAAGACAGGTCAGGTGACTGTAACCGAAGTGATGCGCAGTCATCTCTGTGGCCTAAGTTTTTTAATGTTTAAAGAATAAACTCAGTGATGATGCTGTTTGCAGAGGCAGAGGCAATCCCACATCAGATGGTTAAAAGTGCCAGGCCATAGGTCCATAAGATACTTGCTGTTGACCATTAATACAAATGAACCTCATATCATTGAGAGCCTTTGAGAAGCAGTTTCTAGTTCAAGACACATAATCTGAAAACTGAAAAGACATGCTTGTATTTCAAACCTCAGTTTGATATTAACTTCCCACCTGATACCAGAGAAGTCACACAAAATAGTATTTTTCTCATAACTTCCTTCATCTCAGCATTAGAACTGACCCTAAACTAGTCACCTTGGCTCAGTCATGGGAGGGAGCAGTTGCTCATTTCATCCCATCCTCAGATAAGTCTCTCAGGAAGGATGAATTTCCCTCTCATGGGAAGGGAAATTGCCCTATCACTGTAGATTAGATAGCAGGCTAAACTGTGAGGACACATTGGATCCCTTAACTCTAAGATGGCGATAGTTAGGGAGGGTAAATCACAGCCAATGTGATGGGCCTCAATCTTCCTCCTATAAAATTAGAATAACACTGATTTGTTACATTACAAACATTACAAAAATACATTAATGTCAGTAATTTACTCAGGTACTACAGCAATGCATTACTCTCTTAGACATGTGGAGATTGTTCCTAATCAGATTTCTAAAATGTCCTTAGAGTCTCTATAACTCTACAGACCCACTTCTGATTAAAAAACCAAAAGGTTTCCGAAACATGATATTGTTTAGAACCATTGTTTGAACTAATCTTTTCGATGTGGTTCTACACTGATAACATGTCTTAAAAAAACCTGGAACCAGTTACTGAGATCTAACAAAGAATGCTAAAATACTATTACATTATCATAGTTTGTCATCACTCCAACCTAATAGTTTGTCACTACTCCAGTATTTAATTTTAATTAAAACTCTGCAGATCCCTTGGCAGGGAATGTTCTGTCTAATTGTTTCTTTATGTTTTGTCTGTCATATTTTTCCCTTTTAAGACGGAAAACACCACAGATTGTCTCCTTGTCAGCAAAGAATAAAGCATGCTTTGAGAAAAGAGTGTCTCTTAAGAAATATAACTTAAGGAATATATTTGTTATAGGCAGGAAAAGAAAATAATTGCAGTAAATTTTTTTCTTGTGAGTGTTGATGTGGCCCCACTATTCCTTGTGTTTTCTAGGGATCAGAACAATATAAACTTTTGTATTTAGCATTTCCTTGTCACTTTTTTTATTGATCTGTTTTCAACCATTTTAATTCATAGCTTCATTGCTTGCTTATCTGTAGCAGTGGACATTACTCATTTTTATAGTTAAAATCTATTGCTGTTGTTGAATATAATAATTTTAAACAATGTCTATAACCCCAAAAAAGAATAAAAATTCATTTTGCATAATTTTAGCGGCCTAAATAGCATCTAGACTGAATTGGTTGTCTAGGCTGCCTTTACAGATAGCAGAGGGAGACAGATATACCTTCTCACAATAGTTTATCTTGTCTTAACGTATGTCTGAGAAAGAATGAATCAGTACTTAGAAGTTCCTGTTTCCTTCCCTGATTGTACCAGACTAAGTAGCCTAGTTCAGACATCTCATGTTTACATATCTACAGGTAGATGAGCTGAATTTCTCCACCGATCTCTATAGCTGGCCAAAATGAATTCAGTCTGTCGCTTCTGAACTAGTTTCCCAAACTAGTTATGTGAATCCTCACACTAATACGTTAACCTTAGCTGGGAACTGGCTGCCCCAGTCCACCAGCTAACTTCGTTTTATATCCAACTGGTTCCTCTAGCTGAAGGTGGTTATACCTTCATTTTGAAGAACAATTTTTAATCTGACCTGGTAAAACCAAAGAAATTACTGCACCAAGCCCTTCACAAGCTTTTGCTCTCCCTGATCTTTCTCTGTATCTAGGCGGGTACCTAGCTCCCTACAGCGCAGCATTGTCAGGGAAGTGGAATTTCAGAGAGCCATTCTTTAAAGTTGTGGGAATCCTCATCTCTTGAAAAAAGAGGAAGTCAAAAGCAGAAGGGACAGGCTTTCCTCTGGAGACATGAAAGAGTGGAGAGAAGGATTAGAGGGAACATTTTCCAGTCGGAGACCAGCGTGAAGGGAAGCCAGAGGAAGCAAAATAACCCTCTTCAGTGGGGTATATTCCTACTGACTCATTCTTGAGACTTGTTTTTTGTTTTCCTAACTCATTGTTGCACTCACTGTGAACACACCTAATAAAAAAAACCCAAACAGTCTACTCTCAAGACTGGCTGCCCAGAGTGATAGCCATGATCAAACCCCCATAATATCCATGTCTGGAGACAGAGAAAAAAAAAGCAAATAATAGGAAAAAGTTTCCTCTAAAAATAATAATTCTCTAACTGCTACTGGATTTATTATTCTTAGCTCTCAATAGTTTCATCATCACCACCTTTCTATAGGGATCCTATCTCCTAGGATTCCAGGTACATAATCCTTGTTACTTCTCATTATGCTAGTTGGAAATTGCAGACTCTTATTTTAAGAGTTACAATGCAACTAACAGTTTTCTGATATCTGCTTATGACTAACCTGGTAGGAGCTAGAAAACAGACACAATTTTACTCTTTTTGGTAAGGGTGGGAAAAAAGAACTGGTTGGCTTGTTTGGTTTTTGTATTCTGTTAGTGTTTGAACCTATGCAGATGCTTAAGATGATGTCATCCAAATGCATTAGACCACTATATTCAGTCATAAATAAATAAAAATACTCCAGTATTTCTCTGAAAACACAAAAGATGGGCTCTATCATAGAAAGTACGCTGAATGAAAGATGATCCAGTTTTCTTGTACAAAAGTTATAGTTAGGCATGGTCGGGCTGAATCAGATCCAAACACACAGGAAAACTTTTTAGTTAAATTTTTATTGACATCAGCTTACTACCTTGATGAGATAATTTCCAGCATTTTTCAGAGCCTCAAACATAAACAATCCAAATAAGTGTGTCCAGATGAACTAGGATTTTGTTTTTCTAACTGAAAAACTACTAGCCTAACTGAAAAACTACTGGTGTAGCCCCTCTACACATTTGGCACATCGGCACATTTCTTAAAACTCAGGTTGGACAGGTTTCCAAAAGGCTAAGATACTTATCTAGGTGACAAAGAAACAAATAAACCTTAAGAGAAAGTCTGAAGATACAGATTTTTTTTTCTGTGCTAGTGGAAATGGATTTATAACATTCAGGTGGTAAATAACTTGGATGTAGATGATATGACTGACTTTAATGAGGAGAGATTATGTTGAAGATGTACTAAAACAGAATAAGGAAAGAGGTAAACAGCATATATTTTCTGCTTCCTCTTGCAGGTATAATGGATATAATTTGAAGTTAATTAACAGTCTCATTTCAGTGTTCTGTTCCCGAAAGAAGACAAAGTGAGACCTGCTACATGGTTAGTTTCTCTTTTTTCTTTAAGTGTTAGGAGAAAAAAAAAAAAACAATTGTACAAAACCCCAATATACCTACAATGTTGTTCTAAAATCTTAAAAAATATTGTTAAAAAAAAAAGAACTGAAAAAAGAAAATATATTGTTTGGAAAGGATTTCTGTTGGCTAGTCTAAGCTTCACATCACCTTTTTGGAAACGTTGCCACCACCATTATATGTCTCATGGCAGCCATGTTCAGTATTTCCTTTTAATAAATTGACACTGGACAGAGGATTTCTTATTGCCTCTGCAAAGGAGAGGTAGGGCAGAGAAATCTGAAGGGAAAGTCTGCTTAAGAAAAGGAAGGATGAGTGATTATCATTAAAGACTATGATTACTGGTGACTCAAATTTTGTCAGATTTAAACTCATTTACCAAAAAATYGATAAGAATAGTGATTGATCTCAGGATATTGATGTCATGTCTTTCTCACTCATTTGTCCTGGTTTTCTGCACCAAGTTTCCTCTTAGGAAGACAAGGAAATAATTATGCATATAATTTAAAATCTCTGGGAGGTGTTGAGATATTTTGGATGAGGACTTTCTACATATAAGTAAGAGAAAGTCATTGCATTCCCCTGGTCACCAAGAATCATTACAATATCAGGTTTTCACAGATTTATCTCTTATGACCAATACTTTGCAATGCAAAGGTGAGAACACTGAGGGATCTTTCTTCTACCCTCTGTTGATTTGCTCCTGGTAATGAAAATATTAAAAGCGAATAAATTATCAAACTTCTATTTATTCAGGCTACTTGTTTGGACAAGCATCTCCCAGTTTTTCCTCTTTTCATTGTGTTTGTAGGTTAATCTATTAACCGGCTCATTTAAAATATCATTTGAACTTGACTGTTTTGTTTTATTTTTCTTTATTTCTACATCTGATGCTGTCTTACCCTGTTAAGCATTTTGGGATTGAAGGTGAAAATGCTTTTAAGGAAAAAGTTAAATTAGAATTATTATGCAGAAAGAAGGGAGAAAGTATTTTGTCTTCTACTATGCTCTTGCAGGTGGTCTTAATTTTCATTTTCTGTTCAGAGAACACTTTCGTATTCATGTAACAAACAAGACAAAGGAAATATTCTTTTATCCCAAAGCTTCCTAAGAAGTCCTGAAGCCATGTGGTATTCATGTGGTTCAGATTTTATTCCAAAGGTTTTGAATTTCTGTAAACTTTTGTCAGTTTTTGATCAACTCTGCTCAGGTTGTTTCAGTTTTCTGAACTTCCAGGAAATTCTGGATCCATTTAGTGCCAAGTTCTAGGCGACAACTTTAGGGATATTTTCCTTAGTTTTGTATTTTAAAAATAGCTAAAGTAGCTACCCTAGACAAGGAAAGTTTCTGCGTTTCTTTAATGCTGATTTTTCCATCAGGTCTGGAAAATTTGAAATGTTTCTTCTATTGAATTGAAACTTATTTCATAGCCATTTACATTTGCAAGGAATGAAGTTTACTGTTCTGTCACATCCAGGTATTTTATTTTAAAATATCCCCGAGAGATTTTTTAAATAAAAATGTTTAATCTCAAAAAAAAAAATTTTCTTTTTTTTTTGTGTAAATGCTTAGAACTTCCTCCTTCAAGACTTCACGTTCTAATCCTAAAAAATAGAAATATACTCTTTTCTTTGATTACTGTTGTGTTGATTTTCATTTAAAAACTTCAGCTTATGTATCTGCCTATTTTCTTTATTCCTTATTTGATCTTTTTCTTCATTGTTGTTATTTTAGAATATATTTAAAAGTCTTTTACTTACACTTCTATTCTTATCCTAATTTATTCTGATAATATCATCATCATGCCTAAAGATTTTGGCATTTCACTTCCTTTATAATTTTTTTTTTAGTTAATATTTATCTTATTCTATTCTATTTTATTCTATCTTATTCTTCAAAAACTCACTTTCATGTCTTACTGAATTCCACAGTGGCTTTTTTTTTTTTTTCTTCTTCCCCTTGACTCTTGCAGATATTTTCTGGTTTGGGTACTTTTTAAATCTCCATATCTTGCATCTCACGTACTCTTTTTTTTTTTCTAGTCCAAATCTCATCTCGTAGCTAATACAGAAGATGTATCACAGAGATTTATAAGGCTTCACAGTAGGTTTGGAATCATCTATCAAAGATCCTTCTGTTAATTACTTTTCATAACTTGTTAGCATTGGACAGGTGTTGAGATTTTCTTCAGTTACAAATTACTGTTCATTCAAGTAGAGGATTGCAGCAAGAGTCTTCTCTTTCTTTTCCCTTCAAATTTCCATTCCTACATTTAACTGAGCAAATTAAATCTTACAGAGGTGATGCCTACTTCGCAATTACAGTAAGATGAACATTTTACTCAAATTACAGACTTGGAATAAATGGTGACATTTTGGAATGTGAGGGATTAGTGTCCATCCCTGGCATTTAAATATTTTATTTTCCCTTGTACCACTAAATGCCTGTCAAATATATTTTAGAAAACAAGTTTTAAAATTTTTCCATATTTGCTTTTTTCTCTTTAAATTCTCTTTTGAATCACTCCGTTGATTCATGAGGAAATAGTTTCATTGTGAAATGACAATATCCCAGTTTCTTAAAATGAAGACCCTCTAAGCAGACAACAATTGCAGCTACAGCTCAAAAAAACCCCAACTTAGATGGTAAATTATGAACCGGAGCATAATGTGAAAGTCACTGTAGCCCCAAGCTTCTTTCTGACTCCCAAGGTCCTGATTTCTCTCCTCACCAAGCCAGAGAGAGGTGAAATGAGCAGAACCAATGAATGATGAAACATGTGGAACATAAAAGCAAGAAAAAAAAAGTATCACCTGAGAGCTTTTCAGCTTTACTTCACGGGGGGAAAAAAACCACCTCTGAACAAAGCACTTGGCTGATTTTCAATCATGAAATGAGATCTCAGCATCTGCCTGCATTTCCAGTCTGTACACTGGGTAGCTCTACATTAGTCAATATACTCTGCACTAGCACTGTATTACCTCTCATATTCTGAACAAGGTGAACAATAATATAAAGGATATTTCCATCATCTCAAATTCTCAGAATGCATTATTTTTGTAGAGATTAAATGTCACTTCTCTAAAGCCTTCCCTAACTGTTACAACAAACTAAATACAAGTTAAGACTATATTTTGGTTCTCTAGTTTGTGAGTGTAGCCAGCACGGGTTCATGAAAGGCAGGTCCTGCTTGACCAACCTGATTTCCTTCTATGACGAGGTGCTGGCCTAGTAGATGAGGGAAAGCTTGTGTATGTTGTCTACCTGGACTTTAGTAAAGCCTTTGACACTGTCTCTCACAGCATTCTCCTGGAGAAGCTGGTGGCTCATGGCTTGGACGGGTATACGCTTCGCTGGGTAAAAAACTGGCTGGATGGCCGAGCCCAGAGAGTGAACGGAGTTAAATCCAGTTGGTGGCCAGTCACAAGCAGTGTTCCCCAGGGTTCAGTTTTGGGGCCAGTTCTGTTTAATATCTTTATCAATGATCATGAGGGGATTGAGTGCTCCCTCAGTAAGTTTGCAGATGACACCAAGTTGGGTGGGAGTGTTGATCTGCCTGAGAGTAGGAAGGCTCTGCAGAGGAATCTGGACAGGCTGTATCGATGGGTCGAGGCCAATTGCATGAGTTTTAACAAGATCAAGTGTGGGTCCTGCACTTGGGTCACAACAACCCCAGGCAACACTACAGGCTTGGGGAAGAGTGGCTGGAAAGCTGCCGGCCGGAAAAGGACCTGGGGGTGCTGGTCGACAGCCGGCTGAACATGAGCCGGCAGTGTGCCCAGGTGGCCAAGAAGGCCAACAGCATCCTGGCCTGTATCAGGAATAGGGTGGCCAGCAGGAGTAGGGAAGTGATTGTCCCCTGTACTCGGCTCTGGTGAGGCCGCACCTTGAATACTGTGTTCAGTTTTGGGCCCCTCATTACAAGAAGGACATTGAGGTGCTGGAGCGTGTCCAGAGAAGGGCAACGAAGCTGTTGAAGGGTCTGGAGAACAGGTCTGATGAGGAGAGGCTGAGGGAGCTGGGGTTGTATAGTCTGGAGAAGAGGAGGCTGAGGGGAGACCTTATCGCTCTCTCCAACTACCTGAAAGGAGGCTGTAGTGAGGTGGGTGTCGGTCTCTTCTCCCAAGTAACAAGCAATAGGACGAGAGGAAATGGTCTCAAGTTGCACCAGGGGAGGTTTAGATTGGATATTAGGAAAAATTTCTTTACTGAAAGAGTGGTCAAGCATTGGAACAGGCTGCCTAGTGGTGGAGTCACCATCACTGGAGGCGTTCAAAAAAAGTGTAGACGTGGCACTTCGGTACATGGTTTAGTGGGCATGGTGGTGTTGGGTTGATGGTTGGACTTGGTGATCTTAAAGGTTTTTTCCAACCTTAATGATTCTATGATTCTGTGGAGAGAGACTAGTTACAGAAGACTGGTAACCAGGATGGTGAATCACTCTGCTCTTCTTTTCTTCTCATTGTCTGGAAGTTTTGCAGAAGGAAGGCACAACTGGATAAAGGCAGAAGATTGCACCTCAGATAAACGCAAGAGGGATGAAAGAAGTCTGAGAGGTATAATAACATATCCTGGCTCGCTGACATTTTGGTGTGGAATTCAAAGGGGTTGGAAGCTTGACTTCTAAATAGCTACAGGGAGACTTCCTCTGAACTGGTTTGAATATGATGGTCTGGGAGTAAAGTCCTAAGGCCTATGAACCTTTTATGTTTTAAAATTTTACATTATTTTGTAAAATTATATTCGTGTGAATAAATTGTTGACTCAGGAAAAGGGACTGAAAGAGTCTCACTGTGATCTTTGTGCTTTGAGAACAGGTATATGAAGGGACAAATCTGCGTAAGTTTGGATAAAACTCTTTAATAACAAGTAGATAGTAACTGGTAACTGGACAATATTCTTAGCCCTTTAAGTTTTTCCAAGATTTGTTTTTATGAACATGAGTTCTTATTTAGTCTGTAGGGTAATTTTACAAATATCTACATCAGGGTATTCTTGCACAGACATTCTACTGAAGAGGGAGTCTTCTGTACATGCTCTTTGGCCTCAGGTGTTTGCTGTTTCCTCAAATGTGAACTAATTGTGCTTTAGTAAATAAAAACAATTTCTTCTGTACACATATATTGTCAAATACATTGTATTATTTAAGAAAAAAAGTGTGTGGGGGGAAAGTCAGGAGTAAAACTTCCAAGAAGTGTGTAGTCTTTGCATCATTTCTACCTGCCCTGATAAATACCTGTGTTCCTTGACTCCCCTTGTATTCTTTATGACTGACATTTTTTGAATAAAGCAGGCTTTTTGGTTCTGTCCTCTAAAGAGTTTTGTGTCACATGGGGAAAAATGTAATTATCAAAAATAGTGTGTAATTTACAAAATGGCAAGTATAATCATGGCTTTCTCTTTAATCTTTATTATAATCTCATTATGATTTTGAAAATTATACTATCGTAGCACTGATTTCTACTTTTTATCTTGAATATTCATATCTATTGGGTAGTTTCAGCCATCATGAAAATGAAGTGTTCTAAATACACATAAGTACTCACTCTAAATCTTTACTTAGGTCAATGATTGTGACAAGGTCACTACGCAACTATCTGGCATAGAGCAAGAGAAGCTCAGAAAATTCTTCAGAGCTTCTTTAGAGCTGCTCTCAGAATGGTCTTTAGAATAAGCTGAGAAATTA
The DNA here is from genome assembly GCA_030449065.1 of Oceanodroma leucorhoa. Taxonomy (NCBI): domain Eukaryota; kingdom Metazoa; phylum Chordata; class Aves; order Procellariiformes; genus Oceanodroma; species Oceanodroma leucorhoa. The sequence continues at coordinate 144,498 of JASVER010000228.1, read as the reverse complement.
AAAAGGAAAATAAATAGCTCACCAGGACAAAAGGAAGCAAGCTGGTAGGAAGGAAGGCTGGCCAATGACCTTTGAGGCAACTTGCTGTGCTATTGGCAGGACTATGACAGTTGAATCAGGTGTTTCCTATCTTGACAACTCTAAACAATCAGACTTTCCTGACTTACTACACTGGGACTGGTGGTGCCATTGCTCTTCCACAAAAATCTTGTGGCAAAAAGGTATCATATGACAGCCAGAATTTGAGCTCATATTTTTAAAGGAATGAACTTCACATTTCTTTATTTTCTTCAAATCAACTTTTATTTTATTATTCTCTGCTGACAAAGCAGTTGCTCTTCAAGGAAAAGAAACAAAGATCCTAGAATTGTCAACTCCTTCATTTCTTTAGAAAATGAAACACGCAAGCACAGTAATGTACTGTTCCTCCAAACTAAGTTTGTATTTTCAAATTTGAACAATTTATTTGTATTGGGAGCTGCCAATTCATCATAGAGAGGGATTGAGAAGAAAGGAAGGTAGAGTGTCTTTGTAAATGAGGGCAAAATTTGTCATATTTGTTGTATTGTGCTTTTTTGGAGGACTTTGAATTTTCTTAGTAGTTGCATTCTAGTGCTGAAAGTTTCTTGGCTCAGGAAACTCACAAATATCCAATATTTGTTTTTATTTTGGAGTAGGATAAAAAGTTGATAGTTTGAGTATAAAAGATATTCTGAAACTTAATATTTAGAAGACTTTGAGACATTTTATTTTTTTCAATTAAAATTAAACATTTGGATTTAGGAACTCTGTTGCATTTTGGTTTCATGAAACAAGTCAAAATACTTTGCTTCATATCATTTCAACATTGTTTGTGTTACTTAACATGAATTTGCACGTTACATGTTAATGTTCACAGTCGTTCTACTGAGAATGATTCTGTGACATACTTCCCAGAATGTGTCTATGCAAGTACTTTCCCCTGATGATTCATGCTGTCCAAAGAGAAAAAAAAAAAATCATATCTCTTTTTTTATACATATTTATGCAGATTGGCAAAAGGAAAAGAGAGGGACAGAGCAAGGATAGCAGAAAAAAATGTAGTTCTTGCAATGTTTGGCCAGGAATTTTCATTAACTGAAAACAGTCAAAATTAACCTGTTATATGGGTTTGGGGATAGAGAGTTCATAAATAAATTAATGAGCCTTGGGATAGGATCAAGTCTGTTTGAGATGGAAATGGGAAGAAAAATCAAAATAGAAAATAAGAAACAAACATCTCCTGGAAACTAGCTTGAAATCATCTTTAAAGAGTTTCCAGTTGACAGAGTAGGTGACGGATTGTTAAAAACAGGATAATCACACAAAAATGTTGTCTCCAGAACCTTTCACAAATAATCTTACATGACTTCTTGGAAGTCTGGTAGTGAAATTTTAAGGGAACTTCCAGAATTTTTTAAATTTTGTTTAAGAAAACCTTCAGATAACCTTGTTTTAAATATTCTTTATGCAAAGAGATGCTGAGATAATCCAAACAGCCTCATGATTACTTCTTGCTTGAATAATGTCTTCTCACTAACAAACAAACAAAAAAAGTACAAACTGGAGTGGGATGTTTTGTAATGGAATCTAGAGTTAAAAGGATAAAATAACATTCTTCTTATTCAGCTAAAACCTTCTCAGGTAGAGTTAAAAGGATAAAATAACATTCTTCTTATTCAGCTAAAACCTTCTCAGGTAGAGTCGACAGAGTATTAGGATTGACTAAAAAAAATGCAATAGCTTTTATTGTTTAAGCATACTTCATTGGAAGTCCAGACTGGACTGTTTGATTGTAAATATCCTATAACACCTGCAGCACTGAAAGAATTTTCTAGAAGTATTTAGCCTCAATCTCAGTTGCTGTGCTGATATTTTTAAATTGTAAACTTTTCTTAAATTATAGGACTATGACTTGGAAAACAATATGTATTTCATCTTTTATTTCTTGGTTCTGTGTGACAGGGGAAAACAGCACAAGCAAAAAAATAAAAATCTCTTTTCTTTTTGCTGCTAAATGAAGCAAACTGACACCTTGTACTGTAGTAAGTGAGCCACAAGGTCATTAAATCAAAAGGCAAACCTCTTTCTCAAGCTAATATGATGCATTGTGGAAAGATCATGTCATTTAAGACTTATCTACAATGGGAACTAATTAAGTAGTCTTCATGATTTGTGATGATTATTATTCACTGTCTTAGAATTTATAATTACACTGTGGGATTAGTTGTGAAAGTTACCAAAACATGAGGTAATTTAGAGAATGATAAAGCTGGAAGGTTAGATGTAGTCAATATTATTTAAACCCTCTGCTTATCACAGGAAGGCTGACCTTGCTGCATGTTTCGCTGAGGTAAAATTCTCACAAAGTCAGTGAAGCCAAAGCTTGGAGGATTAACCTAAAAATACTGCAGTTTGGGGTGAATGCCTAGAACAGCTGACATCATTAAGAAACCATTGAGTTTGTTTGAGCAAGGATTTTACCCGTGATTTGTTCTCAGCCAATGTAATCCTAGTATTTTATTTCTTTTCTATATTACATGACATGTCTCCTCACTAGTACACTATACTCTGCTTTTTTTTTTTTTGTTTTGTTTTTGTTTTTGTTTTATTATTCCTTTCTCTATTATCCTATCCTATCCTCTCTGTTAAGGGGTATTAGGCATGGCCACCTCTGCCAGCTGGTCTGGGCCAGGACCTCTCCTGCCTGGCTTCTGGAGCCCAGCTGCTTTCCCGTTTGCCTAGCACCTATCCCAGAGACACACACACACAGACACACATAGGACGCTGACACTGCTGGTCACACAGACTGCCACAGATGAGGCACTGCCTTCAAAACACGCACATACAGGACTCACATAAAACATAAGCACAGACAGCAAAGTCCCCTCCTCCTCTGTCTGGACCCTGGGACACCTTATCCAGTTCATGGGTCTTCTACTCAACAGCTGGTCCAGCCTGAAGCTTGTGAGCAAGTGACACATGCAACAGTGTGCCTTGGCAGCCAAAGGAGCCAACTGTGTCCTGGGGTGCACCAAGCACAGCGAAGCTAGCCAGTTGAGAGGGTGACTGTCCCACTCTACACTGCACTAGTGTGGCCCCACCTCTAGTACTGTCTGCAGTTTTGGGTACCTCAATACAAGAAGGACATCAAACTATTAGAATGCATCCAGAGAGGGAGATCAAGATGGTGACAGGTCTCAAGGGCAAGACTTATGACAAGTGGCTGAGGTCACTTGTTTAGAGTTTGTTCAGTTTAGAGAAGAGAAGGCTGAATGGTGACCTCGTCGCAGTCTACAACTTTCTCAAGTGGGGCAGCAGAGGGGAAGGTGCTGATCTCATCTCTCTGGTGACCAGTGATAGGACACATGGAAATGGTACGAAGCTGTATCAGGGGAAGTTCAGATTGCACATTAGGAAAAGCTTCTTCGCTGGGAGGGTGGTTGGTCACTGGAACAGGCTCTCCAGGGAAGTGGTGATGGCACCAAGCCTGTCAGAATTCAAGGAGCATCTGGATGATGCTCTTAGTCATATTTAGTTTTAGGTAGTCCTGTGAGGAGAAGAGAGTTGGACTCGATGATCCTTACAGGTCCCTTCCAACTTGAGATATTCTATGATTCTATGTATGATTTCATGCACACCCCCATACACACCTGGTTTCCCCAAGCAGGGGCCAGGGTTCTTTATTTGGTAACTTGTCCATCCACATGTACCTCAGATTTTTCCAGGGCCAAAAAGGTAAGTTGTTGGCACAAATGCAGCATGGGATGCCTATAGAAGACCACCAAAACATAATAAGCATCTTAATTCTAATAGAAAAATATTACTTCAGAAATATTTGGAGAGACATATTTTAAAAGTCTTTACATGTCGTAAGACGGATTTCTTTATGTGCCTTGAGAAGGATTCCTCAAAATCACACATTCCAGATGTAAATATACTAAAAGAGAAGAAGAAAAAAATCACACTAATGTCTATTAAAATATACCACATTTAGCTTATAATATGCATGAACATCACTGTGTTTTATAACTTCAAGTTCCAACTAACCAAGACCTCGCAGAACCAGAAGTAGGTATTTTTGACAGGTGATATTCCCACATTTCATCACATTACAGTTCTTGTGAGTTGCAAATTAATTAGATTTAAAACCTGTATCTAGTCTAATGTGATTAATGTCCATTTTCCCTACAATGCCCATGTAATGTGGAAGGAAATTTCCATCTGGATGTTTGTGGTATAAAGAAGAAACTGTTTGGGGGGGAAGAAGAATTTTATTTTTAATACAGGCTGTCAAAACCCTCTGCAGCCCCCTAGCTCAGCAAAATTTGTTTGTAAATAAGTGGATTGAGCATTTCAAACAGAATGACTTTCCTGTTTTATGGACAAATAATATTGCTTTCTCAAAGACAGAGTACTGAATGCAAGGGATGAAAAGTGCACTTCCTGATTGTTGTGGTTTAACCCAGCAGGCAGTCAAACACCACACAGCCACTCGATCACTCTCCCCGCCCCCAGTGGGATGAGAGAGAATCAGAAAAAAAATGTAAAATTTGTGGATTGAGATAAAGACAGTTTAATAGAACAGAAAGGAATTAATCATAATCATAATCATAATCATAATCATAATCATGGTAGAATATACAAAATGAGTGATACACAATGCAATTGCTCACCACCCGCCAACCAATACCCAAACAGTGATCGCTACTTCCTGGACCACGCCTCCTAGTTTATATACTGAGCATGACATCCTATGGTATGGACTACCCCTTTGGCCAGTTGGGTTAGCTGTCCTGGCTATGCTCCCTCCCAGCTTCTTGTGCACCTGGCAGAGCATGGGAAGCTGAAAACTCCTTCACTAGTAGACTACTTAACAACAACTAAAAACATCAGTGTATAATCAACATTCTTCTCATACTAAATCCAAAATACAGCACTAGGAAGAAATTTAACTCTATCCCAGACAAAACCAGGACACTGATTTAAAATATGTTTTCTCATTATAAAATTATCTTATAAAGGAAAATCCAATGCTATCCAATCTCTAGGCATTATAATTACCGCATTAATACATGAATTGTAGCCAGATACTCACCAGCTACAGGTGCCTATAATAATGTTCATGAATATATGCTAAATTGCATACATTGCTTTTCATTATGACTTGAACTTCTGTTTTCTTAATTAAACTCTTAATTGAGTTCCTATATGCATGAAAATATAAGGGAAAACCTGGAAACCATGACCTTCTGACAAAGTACATTTAATTTAATGAGTCACTTACAGGTACACTTTTCAGACTAGCTTCTGGTCCATACAAGCACAGATCCTGTCTTTTATTCACAAAAGCTGTTAGCGTCCCTCTTATGCACTGCTTCTGTGTTTCCCTTAGTCCTCCAGCTGGCAAAAGCAAAGGTAGTGCAGTGTTTTTATCCAGTAAATAGTGAGCAAATCAGACACTTACTCATGAAACAGTCAAGCAAGACAGCCTGGATGAGCAGAAACTGCATAGCAAAGCCAACAGGCAGGCAGAGTCCGGAGTAGCACAGGCAGGCAGTGGTCCCACTCTGGTAGTTACTATTTCAGGCCAAACTCACAGTAGAGCAGCTCTGGTATAGAGCTCATTATTTAATTTCTTTAATCCAGCAAAACCAAAAAGATGCAATCCTAAAACCCACTAGTACAACAGTGAGCTCTGAGTAGAACAGAATTTTTTTAGTACAGCCTAAGACTGTGGCAGGTAGCAAATACAGGCTTTTTGCGGTGGTGGTGTCTAGAAGTCTAACAAGAGCCAAGCACTCTTTCAATATATGCCAATGAGAAAAAGTTTAAAAACCTTCAAGAGAAATAAATTAAAACATGCACTGGGATGTCACTTCTACATTTGGCAAGCCACAAGAAAAGAGTCATCCAATACCAAAAATTAGTCAGGGCTAGAAGCCAGAGCTCTAGCGGTTCAAATCAGATGATCCTCTCCTGAKAATGTTTCCAACACGGCATCATTTGCAATGAATTTAAAAAGAGACAGCTGGCCTCAAAGCAAATACAGAAGCTGCAATTCTTTGTTTAGCAAAGGCCAGATGCTCTCCTCTGCTTTGCAGCACAAAAGTGACTGTGCAGAGCTAAACTGCAGCATGGGCTTGGATCTCCTCTCTGTTTGAGCCAGTGACAGCTCTTGAATGCAAAGATCTCCCCAAGGGGTAACGGATGCCTGGTCCCCTGGCACAATGGACTGATGTGCAGCTGTTCCAGGCTTACCCAAATTTCATCCATAGAAAAATGACATAAGATCCACAGGCTCCCAAGCCACCTAGGTTTAAGCAAAAATGCCACAGCTTTTAGTTTGGGGAACTTAACTCTGAATTCCACACCTAGACTTTGTCTGGGCTCTTTTCCTTGGAAATTGAGATATGATGGCTGTAGCAGACCATGAAGCTGAGGTCAGGCTTTCTGTGCTGTTCCAGAGCTCATCCGTGATCTCCTCTGCTTGCTTGCCCTCATCCTGAACACAAACAGGCTGTGGTCACTTTGAACTTGTAGATCAGTTCTTGGAAACTGAAGAAAACAAGGAATGTCAGATTAGCAGAGGACTTTTTCAATTAATAATTTGTGTTGTAAATTGATCTCAGACATTGATAAAGTAACTGTGAGTTTACAGTCTTTAAAAACAGCCCCAAATCCTAACCCACTCTCCCGCTGCTTCCTGTCCCTCTTGCTCACAGCCTGAGGGTCATCATCATTTTAGACTGAAACAGGACTTTTCTGCCTACTCACCGCTGTTGGAATATGTTATGCCAAAAATAGCTTTCCAGATGGGCCTGATTTAGAAGTGCATATAAGATCAAGATACAGCTATTTTGTATCTTGAACAGTCAGTATATGTTACAGCTGCATAATACCCTAGCATGACCCAGGTAACCAAACCTGATCATTCTAGATGGAAAGCTTTCTCTTCTTTTTCAGTGAAGAGCCAGATACTGGCTAGAATTTAGCATGAGTTTCTATGGTACATATACTTTTCTGCTCAACACCAACACCACCTATAGGTTGTCTGAGCTGGTTTTGGCTGAGATAGAGTTAATTTTTCTTTATAGTGTCTTGCATGGTGCTATGTTTTGAATTTGTGATGAAAACAGTGTTGAAAACGCATGGATGTTTTAGCTATTGCTGGACAGTGATTACACAGCGTCAAGGCCTTTTCTGCTTCTCATGCTGCCCCACCAAGAAACTGGGAGGGGATACAGCTGACTGCAACTGACCCCAACTGACCAAAGGGATAACCCATATCCTATGACATCATGCTCAGAAATAAAATCTGGGGAAAGAAGGAGGAAGTGGCGGATGTTCAGAATTACAGCATTTGTCTTCCCCAGTAACCACTACAGGTCATGAAGCCCTGCTTTCCTGGAGATGATAGAACACCTGCCTGCCGATGGGAAGTAGTTAATGAATTCCTTGTTTTGCTTTCCTTGTGTGTGCAGCTTTTGCTTTACCTATTAAACTGTTTTTATCTCAACCAATGAGTTGTCTCAGTTTTCCCCTTCTCTCTCCCCACACTGAGGGGGAGTGAGCAGGCGGCTGTGCGGTGCTTAGCTGCCTGCTGATGTTAACACACGATACTGTCCCACCATGAACAATCTAAGCATGTAGCTACAAAGCAGCTGAAGTCTTGTGGTGGCTAATATTCTTCAGCAAATTACTAATCTCCTGCACTCAGCAGTAGAAAAGAGCAAGGTAAGACAGACTTAGATGTTCAGAAAGTTAATACCCACAGAAAGGCTGTTCGAATACACCAGGTCACTTACTTTACCACTGAACAAATAGTTGCATTGCTGTGCATCTCATATCAGCTTTCTTCTCTCAGTTAACAGGAGTGACAACACTGTATGATTTTTTTTTTTATTAATAAAAGTCTCTTACTGAGAAATTGTGTATCATGAGACCTGGTAATACTTCTAAGTGAAGTGTAAATAGAAATTGCCCTCCTGCCAGAAGAACATTCATAGAAAAACAAATATACAAAAAAAAAAAAAGCATGCCTTCAGGAAAATATCAGTGTTGTCAGCAGAACTGGTTGCATTTTACCCCTTAAGACACTCATTGAGACATTTTTTCAAATTCTTTTTTTAATATGAGGAATAAACTGAAGTAAAATGTTTCAAACTAGGTGAAGTAGATTGGTTTTTTTTTCATGAATCTGCTATAGTAAAGTTTTGGACATTATCAGAATTGAAAATATTTTCAGATTTTGTTTGAGTTTTGGAAGGAACTGTAATTGGAATTTCAATGGCTTGTATAGCCATTGAAGCAAAAAATAGCTCCGTAAGTTTTGTTGTCATTGTAAAGCAGCATATACATGATGGCTACCAGGCAATGCAGTCTTTTTACCTCATACATTTCTCTGATGTCTTTAAAACAAAGTATTTTAAAATCTTTTTTTTTTTTTTGTGGAAAATTCTAGAGTTTTGGCTTTCCGCTCTAGTTTTCTTCTAACCCTTGTGCAGATGTATGTCTTGAATTCTTTTTTTGAGCTACTGGAGATSTTGCAGTGATGCTATGTCTGTCTATAAAGTAGGAATAACCTAATTAGACATCTGTTCCCTTATCAGAGGTAGTTTTCATCGTTTCTGTGGGATCAATGCACTTTCTGTTCTTTAATATTCCATGGAAAACTATATTAATTTGCCACATAACCTCCTAGTCCTTGCAAAATACAGCTTTATGTTAATATTACTTTTCAATCACATATTTTGCTTCACAAATGCTTGAATATTAAAGTCACCTAAAATTCGTAGAGAAAATTAAAAAAAAAATTGGGTTATTTCTCATTGAGCAAGAAGAAAGCCAGAAGCAACGTACAAATTTGAGTACATAAAATTCAAGAGTCAACAGAAGTTAGTAACATAAATATGGTTGGAGAAAGAAGATCAGTAAGGGTTTGATTACACGTGATACAGTAAATTCTGCCAATAGCACAAAACTCTGAAAATACATTACAGTATTGTAGAAGACCTCGTAGCATTTCTACATTTTCTGAAGATTTTGCAAATGTGTAAAACTTAATAACCTGGTAAAGCAGTTTCTACACTAAGTCACTGCTTAAGGTGGAATATTCATGGAAAATATCAGCCAAAACAGTTCAAGTGGTTCTCTGAACAAGAGTAAGGAAAAAAGACTTTTTTTCCATTGTGTTAAAACATGTTGTTAAGTTTTTCTTTTGAAGAGCTGCATGCCCAAAATTAGAAATGCTTAATCTGAAATGTTGCAGTGCCTGTGTGAGAAAGCTGTGCCTTCTGCTCTGTCCAGAATGATCTGCTGGTGTTTGGCTGAATTATGAAGTTTTCTGTGTACGTGTTCACATTTGGCCTGGGTCTGAGATCAGGGAGTGTTTTCTCTCATCTTGTCATTGAATACCTCATAGGAACCACATAGGATTTAAGATATTTTTTAAGAACTGCCTGCTTCAAAMTGTGAGCAGAATAATAACTGGACCAGAATTATGACAAGATTGTGAGAAAAAATAAGAGGTCTGGAATTTTGGACTGACTGGACAGGGAGATTGGTAATTATTGCCAAGGGAAAAAAATGATGTATGAACATAGAATCAAATATTAAGTTTCATGGTAGAGACTGGGAAAGGACATAGAATGATAGGAGCAGCTGGACACTGAGGTTAGGAGATCATTCAGGAAGGGCAATTGGAGGTAGAATGAAGGCGAACAAAGAGTTATGTGAAAGAGTTGGTTAAAAAAATATGGGGAGAAATTGTTCAGGTGTGAAGGAGAAGGAAGGGAACTGAATCTGCTGTGTAGGGAGTGGAACTGCAAATGCCAGGGCATTAAAAAAATGATTTTCTAGATCAGGCAATTGAAATTAAATGTCTGATGAGTTGCTACTGGAACAAACTAGAAACGGAGAGTGGCCAAAGGTGAGGACACAGTAACAGAAAAAAAGAAATAAAGGAGTGAGACCAAAAATTATTGAAAGGGAGGAACAGAAAGAGTTGAAATAGGAGGCAGAATAGAAAGAAAAGACTACATCTACCTGACCATGTTCCCCTCTGCAGACTAGAATTGACCCTTAAATTCCTAACTGAAAAGAATTAGATGTAAATTTCTCATATAGTCTTAATTCATCCTTCCTTCCATATATATCATATGACAGCTATCAAAACACATAGTTGGACACTATTAGCTTCATCTATTGTGCAAAGCAGATCTGTATGGGGAACAACCAAGTTATGTCATCAAGGAAGCTGTTCCTGTTACAGTCCTACTTCAGTAGGTGTGGAATGTGAAATGTGCATGAGGAAGGAATTAAAAGGAAAGAAAGGAGATTATCTTGACAAAAGCCAGTGGATGTTTTGCCAACAGATTGCCCTTAGTTCTTTAATTCAGTTCCTGTGCTGGGAATATAGCTTAAATCAAGTATGTCACACACGTTCACTAGTGCAGCGCTGCTCATTTTCTGGGAACATGTTATACCACTCCCTGGTATGTGAATTGCAAAAATACAGTACTTTCAAACCTCCAGCTTTAAATATACAATGGAAATTTCCTGGAGGGAGGAGAGGGAAAGGGAAACATGCAAAATCCTGAAAAATATCTTTGCATGCCACCTTTTGGGCACTCAGAACAGGACAGACTGTCTATAATCTGCATATCCATAAAATGAAGCTATAGAACCTCATCATTTCACTAAATGTTAAGGGTGTCAAGTATTTTCACACCTGTAAGCATAAGGTCACAAGGATGATGAATGCCACTAATAAGTTTATGAGGAAGCAAAGAACTGTCTTCAGAGAGCACTAGGATGTCAAAAACCCCATCACTCAGTAACTAGTAAGAACAAAACAACCTCCCTCCTGCTTATCCTCTCTGCACCATAGAAGAAATGCACCCTGTAAGAAAAATAACACCTCGTCAGGTAACTGACATAATGAAAATGCATAGGGGAATTGCTTCTGTGTTCCTCAGGCAATTTTAATTCTGGAATTTCCTGACTGTATAATCACTTTTCAACTCTAATAGCATTCCTGGAAAGGAGTTATGTGTACTATTTTGCCAAGACTCTTAAACTTTCGGAAAATCCTATTTATTTAAGACACAGTTGCTTGAAAATATTTTTTAAGTGGCTAGGAAATGAAATAGGTTGTGTAAGAATAATAAATTGCAATTATTTCTCTCTAGTTTTCCCCAGCTTCCATTCTATGCTTTTTATATTCAGATAGATGGTAACCAACAAGAGAACAACACAAGTTGTTCAGAAAAATTTGAATATTTATCAAAACTTAATGCATTTCTTTATGAGTTCAATGAGCCTAAATGTTAATGAAAATCTTCCTTTCAAATTACATCCATAAAGTCAACATTAGATAAGACCTTGTTATCAAGGGTAAAACATGATTAAATTGCTCGTTTTACATTTTCTAATCTGGAATGACATTGTAGGTCAATGAAAAAGTAAGATGTTTCTGTTTTTTAGACAAAGTAACACTTCATTCAAAGCACAACTACCCTTGTCTATATTTGGGTACATAATTTCTTGCACATGAAAATTTTGTATTTATTGTTATATAACAGTAGTTTTATAAAAGAAAAGAAAAGCTTGTATCAAGTGATTTCATATTTCAGATAACCAATAGGAAGGAGGAATCATATGATAACTTAAGGCTGATCTCAGCAGGCCTTTTGGTGAATGAATAAGATAAGTTTCACGTCGTTTCAAGCATCATGGTTAGTACCATCTTGAGAAACAACTAGAAGTTCCTTTAGTGATGAACGGAGCAGGACTATCACTTTCCCATGTAATATAACATGATTGGATCCAATGGCTTCTTATGTATGCTCATGGTCCTGAGAACTATATGGGTTTAGACTCATGCATTTAATTGTATTCTGTAAGTTGGACAGTTATTGTCTGGTTGTTAATTCTAGGGATTTATTTCAAGTCAAATACAGATGATGCTGACTGTCATTGGCAACTTTGAATTTGGATTGCCATGGTGCCACAATATCTGTAGATATTTTGGCAYATAAATGTGTGTGCTGTGGTTTAACCCCAGCCGGCAACTAAACACCACGCAGCCCCTCGCCCACCCCTCCCTCGGTAGGATCGGGGAGAGAATCGGGAGGGCACACAAAGGAAAACCTGCAGGTTGAGACAAAAAGAGTTTAATAATCGAAATAAAACAAAGTAACACAGTGATAATAACAATGATAATGACAACAATAACAGAATATACAAAGCAAGCGATGCACAATGCAATTGCTCACCCATGGTGTGTCCTGGACGAAACCGTGTGTCCTGAACGAGCTTGCATGTCCTGTACATCCTCGCGTGTCCCGAACAACAGACACCCACCCTCCCCCCCCAATTTTATACTGACCATGATGTCGCATGGTATAGAATATCCCATTGGCCAGCTGGGTCAACTGCCCTGGCTATGCTCCCCCCCCCAGCTCCCCCTGCACCTGGCAGAGCAGTGGAGGCTGAAAAGTYCTCGTGCAAGCACCACCCAGCAACAACCAAAGCATCAATGGGCCATCAACGTTACTTTCATTACCAAACCCGAAACACAGCACCCCCTCCAGCTACTGGGTAGAGAGTTAACTCTGTCCCAGCAAGAACCAGGACAGTGTGGAACCATTTTCCATCTAAATTGCAATTTAAGTGCTGTATTCTCATTAATTGTTTGTGCATGTGTGTACTCCATTTTGCTGGCTTATATGAAAAGCTCAGTACAAGCAGACTGCCAGTTAGAAAATTTGGTGCCGGAAAGGAAACTTAAAAATATTAAGATTTGCTTTCTGTTCTGGAATAAACTTAACAACTAAATTGATTCTTCCCCTATGCTATTTGGGTTATGAAGCCTCAAAAAAAAGAAATTGGTAACTGTATTTGGCCATTTGTTACTTAAAGCGAGTTGCATGTTTATGCTTTGGAACCAAAACCTGACTGTGATTGTAGTACATTTAAGTTAGGCATGTGAGGCATAATAGCAAGAAAAATGCACTTGACTGAGATTTGACAGGGGCCAATGTGCCTAAGTACTCTGACTGTTAGTCAAAACTTGTTGCACTGTATCCTTACTTCTGTTAGTATCTGAATTAGCAAATTGATGAAGGTGCTACTATGTGTAAAGCTCCCTCCAACATCCCTCTTCATGGATTGAAATCTTCTGCACACCAGTTTACAACCAGCATCTGTGTTGGGAAAGTAGACATCCAGCTATAGGAAAAGTACCAGCTGCAGCTGACAAATTGTGAGTTTATATCAGTCTAACAGGCTATAGGTTTCTCTAATGATATTGTTCCTCTAAAATTTGTGCTTCACAAAGTATTGTGACTGTGAGAAAGTTATCCTAATCATATTTCAGAAAGTGTCCGATAAATCAAGCACCTAAGAAGAGGGAGGCTTGCGTTTTCTCTGATGAAGGCAGCCAGCCCCTCCCTCCCAGACTGCTGTAGCAAGGTCACAGACACCCTGTCACTCTGAAACAGAAGACTTCTCCCCAGTACTCAGTTTCTGCCAATGCAGCCCCAAACGCCCAGTCATTCCCAGCTCCAAGGCCGAGCGCTAAGTGGCACAGTCCCAGTGGCAGCTGGTGACAGATCTGAGAACCCACAGCTAGAAGTCACACTTGGGAATCTCCACCACCTCTCTGCCTACTGAGGCCAATAATCCATGCTGCTCAAGTATGATCTGGGATTCTTGTCTCTTTATAGTACCGTATTACCCCAATGCAGGTAACCGTGTAAAATGTCTGTCTGATTACATGGCTCTTCATAATCAATCATTTTCACAATGCATTCATTGGTTAGGTTGATCCACTCCACTATACATACGGCTTTTTGTCAGCCTTAATTAGTGCAATCTCAGTGAATAATCACATAACCAAGGATGGAATAGGAATGGGCTAATAAATTACTCAAACTAAGACATTAAAGGCCATATCCAACCTGGGTGTAATGCCATGGACTTCAGTGGCACAATGTCAAGGATGAACTTCACCCATCAGTTTGCAGGATCTAACATAAATTATTGTTCCTTGCACACTGCTTTACTGTCTATTAAATGTAGTTATAGAACACTCACCATGGGTTGTCTCTCTTGTGCACATTCTGATTGTCTGGTCAGAAAAAATAAAAATTATCTCAATTTTATCAAAACATTGCATAAATAAAAGTGCCAATTGGAGACAGAATATATTCTAGTAATCTGTAATTGTTGATACTTTAAATTATAAATGCTTCTTTTAAAACTCATTTTGCTTTACTAAAGTAGAATATAGTGACGGAAAGGTTTTTAGATTGCTATTTTTTCTAAATCAAGGTAAAATATACCTCATACTCCCAGCCAAAATGTGCTCACAATTAGCTGCAGTGTAATTGCTCATGCACATGTGCAGATTCAGGATGTGAAAACAGGCGCTGCTATGAAACACTGAATGGATTGCCTAATTTTAAAATACATATTTGTGCTGTAACCTTGGAGTTCTCAAAATACTTTTCAGAAACTGTAGTAATGACAATGAGGTTTATTGCATTTGATGGCCATTTTTAATATTTTTTTCAGGCTGTTCAAAAAGATCTCCAGTGAGACCATAACTTGTCTGCACTGGTGGACATTCCAGTATCTCTAGGTTGCCTCCGTTGCACACCTAATGCACTATGTGTAAGGCACATCAGTCTTCTGCTGCCTCCCATCTGCTGCCTACATTATCTGTGCTATTCTACATAAGAGACCCTGATTGAATCTAGCCATATCTTCCAGTGCATAAAACCTAAACACTGTCTCCCACAGCATTCTCCTGGAGAAGCTGGCGGCTCATGGCTTGGACGGGTGTACCCTTCGCTGGGTAAAAAACTGGCTGGACGGCCGAGCCCAGAGAGTTGTGGTGAATGGAGTCAAATCCGGTTGGCGGCCGGTCACGAGCGGTGTTCCCCAGGGCTCAGTTTTGGGGCCCGTCTTGTTTAATATCTTTATCAATAATCTGGACGAGGGGATCGAGTGCACCCTCAGTAAGTTCGCAGATGACACCAAGCTGGGCGGCAGTGTTGATCTGCCTGAGGGTAGGAAGGCTCTGCAGAGGGATCTGGACAGGCTGGATCTATGGGCCGAGGCCAATTGCATGAGGTTCAACAAGGCCAAGTGCCTGGTCCTGCACTTCGGTCACAACAACCCCAGGCAACGCTACAGGCTTGGGGAAGAGTGGCTGGAAAGCTGCCGGCCGGAAAAGGACCTGGGGGTGCTGGTCGACAGCCGGCTGAACATGAGCCGGCAGTGTGCCCAGGKGGCCAAGAAGGCCAACAGCATCCTGGCCTGTATCAGGAATAGGGTGGCCAGCAGGCGGAGGGAGGTCATCGTGCCCCTGTACTCGGCACTGGTGAGGCTGCACCTCGAATACTGTGTTCAGTTTTGGGCCCCTCACTACAAGAAGGACATTGAGGTGTTGGAGCGTGTCCAGAGAAGGGCAACAAAGCTGGTGGAGGGTCTGGAGAACAGGTCTTATGAGGAGCGGCTGAGGGAGCTGTGGTTGTTTAGCCTGGAGAAAAGGAGGCTGAGGGGAGACCTTATCGCTCTCTACAACTCCCTGAAAGGAGGCTGTAGAGAGGCGGGTGTTGGTCTCTTCTCCCAAGTAACAAGYGATAGGACGAGAGGAAATGGCCTCAAGYTGCRCCAGGGGAGGTTTAGATTGGATATAAGGAAAAATTTCTTCACTGAAAGGGTAGTCAGGCATTGGAACAGGCTGCCCAGGGAAGTGGTGGMGTCACCATCCCTGGAGGTGTTCAAAAAACGTGTGGATGTGGCACTTCGGGTCATGGTTTAGTGGGCATGGGTACTGGGTTGATGGTTGGACACGATGATCTTAGAGGTCTTTTCCAACCTTAATGATTCTATGATTCTATGACAATAACCAAATCCTGGTTTTCTCAGCTTGTTGTTCATGAAACTGAGATCTTTTTCTACACATCAGTGTCTCTGAGATCAGACTCGGTCCATTTCAATGCTGTAAGCTTTGGGTACCAATTTTCTTGCTTGCTTTCAAGAGCCTCAAGTCCCTCAAGATCTCATCCTGTCCCCTGTATAGATTTTCCAGGGCTTTACTGAGGAATTTTTTGTAAGCCGACATTCCTTTCACAGGGAAAAGGTAATAAGGAAAGGATTATAGGAAGGCAGAATACCTTTTGTAAAACCAGCTGGTACAGTTGAAAGAAGACAAAGCATTTCTTTAGATCTGAAAGAGGAGCCCAAGAAAGCTTACTGGGTTTGGAGTAGAGGTCAAAACAGATGCATCAGACTTGAGGACTGATTTGTACAAAGTTAAGTGATCTACTAACATTTATGGAAGAACATAATTTTCTCAGTTATTCTTAGTTTATCTGACAGAATTTCAATAGTCACTGAGCACCTTATTTACGGTAATTTGGGGGATAAAAGTGGAGTACTAATCCTCCCCCCGCCCCAAGTTCTGAGCCACATCAAGAGCATTGGTGTCTTGCTATGATGTGTCAGTGACAGCAGTAGATGTTTTACTGCTTCAAATAAGGCCATACGGGAGGTTCATAAAGCTGACATCTGCAGCCTGGCTGGCATGGGAGATGAAGGGTGACATTGTGATCTTAAGATTGAAATGTAAAGCAAGATTTGGTATGGAAAAGATTATTAAAACTTACAATTTGGAGAATGTGCTCCAAGTATCTCTGTCAGGAAACTTTTCAGACAGCTTTTCTTAGCAATTAGTACAGTATTATTTTTCATTGTCTTATACATTGCCATTAACAGTCAGGATGTTGCTATCTTCTCTTTTCCTACTAACAAGTAATTAGTCTTTGTGCCTGAGTAATCTTTTGACGAGAGAACCATAGTAAGATTGGGAAGTAAATACTGGCCAAAGGGAAATGAGAAGTGAAGAAATTAGAAATTGGAAGTGCACAGCAGAGCAAATTCAAATTAAAACAGCCTAAAATGACTTTGGAACCAGGATGTTCAGAACAGAGAAGTTGTAAATGGGCTTATTATCAGTAAACATGGATGACTGTTAGTCTCAACCCACTTCAGTCTGCATTAGGGAACAGGGTAAATACTGTGCACTCATCTGCTGTGTGTATGATCCTGCTTTAAGGTCACTAGCTTAGGGTTAGGGTTAGGGTTAGGGTTAGGGCTAGAGTTAAGGTTAAGGGTTAGGGTTTAAGGTTATGGTTTGGGTTAAGAGTTCAGGCTAGCTTTAGCACTAAGGTTAGGCTTTAGATTTGGGTTAGGGATTAGGGTTAGTGTAATAGTTCGGGTTAGGGATAGGGTTAGGGATTAGGGTTATGTTTAGGGTTAGGGTTGGGGTTAGGGTTATTGTTAACTGTTACTGTTAGCGTTGGGATTATGGGTTAGAATTAGTGTTATAGAAAGAATTCAATAAAAAAGTTCTCAAGATTGGAGGATTACATAATCTTAGGATTTTTAGTGGTGTAAGTATTAACTGGTTTGGTCCCTAAAACATAGAAACTGACCCTAGCCTAATGTGCATTATGAACTTAACCCTAAACAGATATGCATATTGGTTTATGAGGGAGAGGAAGAGAGAGACCAGGTCTTTAAATAGCTGTAGTGGCAGATAAATATACATAGTGCCACATATGAGTCTTAATATTAGTAGTTATCTGGTATATTTTTGTGGGGATGAAGATCTTTATAGACTAAGTATAGTGCAGATTGTCAGAAAATAATTCCTTCCCCTCAGCTAGGGAGCAGACCTGCCCTGGAATCCTTTGGCACATATTTCAGCCTAGTTGCTGGAATAAGCTTTAAAAAAAAAAAAGCTGGAGAGCCCAGTAATCATTTAGCTCTTCACACCAGGTCAAACTGCTTTCCATTACTTTCTGCCTCTCTTCACGTTTAGAACTGCACTAAGGCTGCCACTGTGAGCATCTAGTAAGACAGAATTAGACCATGTTTACCTCATACTATAAAGTAAAATGCAGATGCAAGCCTGTATTCAGAACCATACACTTGTGTCTATTTTCTGACCTTGAGCACATCTTTCCAATTCCCATTGACATGAAGGGATAAACTGCCCTCAAATATCTCAGGAGACACTTTTGTCACCTGACTTTTTCATGCTGTAAATAAAGAAAATGTCAGCTGTGGCTGACTTGAAGAGCTGAATAGCCTGAATAATTTTAGCTTGAGATGATTAATCATGCAAAACAGTCTAAATAAATACAGAAATCTACACTCCACATTATCTAGTCTGTATATCATCAACCTCTGAATCAGAATGCTCTGAATGATCATGCTCTGAGCACCAAATGGTGGAGCACATTATCTTAATACGATGTATCTCATTATGTATTATTCTAGGACACTCTTGTCAATGAGATGTTTACCTAAATGACTTTATCCCTTCCAGTAAGATGAAAATAAATACGCAATATCCTTGGAATTAATTCAGATCATTCAACATACTAAAGTATGTTTAGAACTCCTCCCTTTAGTGCATGAAGTGAAACTGGAGGGTTTCAGTACCTCGATATGTGTGTAGATATCATGAACCAATTTTCATATGAAGTAGCTAAATCAATTGTTTGCCTGGATGAAAATAAATAAATAAAAAACCCCTACATTGTGGTTAAAGTTTTAGCAAGTATATACAAGTTATACCATGCTTCAGAGTTTGGTCTGAAGTTTTAGCAAGTATACACAAGTTATGCCATGCTTCAGAGTTTGGTTGGCAAAACAAAACACTAAGGTTCCTTTAGTCTTAGCTTATGTAAAGCTTTGCTCTGGTTCATACTTTGTCTCACATGTATTTCCCATTTTTTATTCCCATCTGAATCTTTCTGGCTTTTCAATCATTCTAGCCTTTTTACAGCAATGTAAAACAGCAAATACTTCACTTCTTATTAATTAAATGTATGAAAACATAGTAACTTTTCTGCTAGCATACATAATGTAATATTTAAAATAGGATAGTCTCCTTCCTGAGAGCAACTCAGTGAATTTTGTTAAGTTGCCATAAAAAGAAATATTTTTTTCAGAAATACCAAATGACAATGTTAGACTATCTTTTACCAGTTCTTTGGCATTTCTGTTTACTTCTTCGTTGTTTTTCTATCACTAGATTTTTGAAATAAGCATAAAAGTTAAAAAAAAAGAAACCAAGTAGATAATTTACTATTAGTATCTTTTTGCACATCCTCAGCTACATGGTGGATTTTTTTTTTCATTTATTAATGATATTATAGAAACAATACTGACACAAACAATTATGTACTTAGGATTCTTCTATACTTGAATTCTTCAAATAGTTTCACCTGGAAAATGAGAGAAGGAAATTGCTTTGTTTGCATCCACCTTTCAAAAACTTTTCTGAAAGTGTTTTCAGTTTTAAACTTTACCTGGATATGAGCTAAATACTTAAAATAAAACTAAACCACATATTTTTAATACAATTAAATTTGTAACTATTTTTTAATTTTTGAAAAAAATTCATGTTTGTCTTCCTTTTTCAGCCAAGTGGTGGGTTGACCTTGGCTGGACGCCAGGTGCCCACCAAGCTGCTCTATCACTCCCCTTCCTCAGCTGGACAGGGGGAGAAAAAAATACAACGAAAGGCTTGTGGGTCGAGATAAGGACAGGGGGATCACTCACCAAGTACCGTCATGGGCAAAACAGACTCGACTTGGGAAAAAATAATTTAATTTATTACCGGTCAAATCAGAGTAGGATAACAAGAAATAAAACCAAATCTTAAAAACACCTTCCCCTCACCCCTCCCTTCTTCCCAGGCTCAACCTGACTCCCAATTTCTCTACCTCTTCCCCCCGAGTGGTGCAGGGGAACAGGGAATGGGGATTGCAGTCAGTTCATTACATGCTGTTTCTGCCGCTGCTTCCTCTTTACACTCTTCCCCTGCTCCAGTGTGGGGTCCCTCCCACAGGAGACAGTCCTCCATGAATTTCTTTAATGTGGGTCCTTCCCACAGGCTGCAGTTCTTTACAAAATGCTCCAGCGTGTGTCCTTTCCATGTGTCCTTTCCATGGGGTGCAGTCCTTCAGGAATGGATTACTCCAGCATGGGCTTCTCTCTCCACAGGGTCAGAGGTCCTACCAGGAGCCTGCTCCAGCAGGGGCTTTCCACAGCCTCCTTCGGGCGCATCCACCTGCTCCAGCGTGGTGTCCTCCACGGCCTGCAGGTGGATATCTTCTCCACTGTTAACCTCCATGGGCTGCAGGTGGACAGCCTGCCTCACCACAGTCTTCACCACGGGCTGCAGGGGAATCTCTCCTCCAGAATCTGGAGTACCTCCTCCCCTCTTTCTTCACTGACCTTGGTGTCTGCAGAGTTCTTTCTCTCAGATATTCTCACTCCTCTTCTCCAGCTGCTCTTGCGCAGCATTTTTTTTCCCCTTCTTAAATATGTTATCACAGAGGCACTACCACCATTGCTGATGGGCTCAGCCTTGGCCAGTGGCAGGTCCGTCTTGGAGACAGCTGGCATTGGCTCTATCGGACATAGGGGAAGCTTCTAGCAGCTTCTCACAGAAGCCATCCCTGTAGCCCCCCTGCTACCAAAACCTTGCCATGCAAACCCAATACAAGCCACCAAACCAAAAGCATATTATTTGTACAATTCTAATGTTTACTGGGCCTTAAATTCAGCTAAAGGAAGTGATTTCAACTTCATCTGTGATTTCAACTTCATCTACTGACATAATATGCATTTAAAGCACAGGAAATATAGGTTTCTTTTAAAAGCTATTACATTAATTAAGTTTCACAGGCAAGGGCATATTTCAGAAATTTAAGGCCACACTCAGCCCCAGGAAAATTGCAGAACCCCTTTGAAATCAACTTAAACTGAAGCAGAATGACTTGTTGCAGAATTTTGTCTTGGGAACTTGGCAGCTGAAGCGCCTGTGGTAATCCTAGTGTTAGTGACACTGTTAAAGGAAAGCAGCAATTTTTTGACTATTTGTAAAATAAATTTTAAAAGCTTAAATGATCATGGAGGGTAAGGGCCATAGAAAGAGCATTAGTAGACCAGGTTGAACATTTATCACTTATGTAGATCAACATTTTTAATTCTCAGTTTTACCCTGGAATTGAATCCTAGAAAGTTAGACTGGCTTTCTTTGGTTGGTGGAGTTAACGTTCTTTATTCTTACCCATTGTCCATGGTGCATTTCCATATCTCTCAAATTCCCTTGCTTCTGTTTCATAATGTACAGATTTTGAAAGCAAAAATATTAGCACCTAATTGCTGACTTTCCAAACTGATGAGGTAAAATCATGTTATTATTTGCTGTTCTTAGACACATATAGACACATATAACTGGAATTACATAGCTGTAATTCCTATTTGCCTGCTGAAATAGAAAGATTAATGGAGTGACTTTGAGATTAGCATATTCAAAGATTGCAGTACCAATGCTTCATAATTTTTCACTGAATGAGTGAACTCCTAGTAACTGGCTGACTGCAGTCATGGAATCTGGCCCCTGAGCTTTGCTGACGTGGTTCACTAGACTGCTTGAAACTGGCTCCCAAATGGTCAGTGTACTACTGG
Source organism: Oceanodroma leucorhoa (assembly GCA_030449065.1). Classification (NCBI taxonomy): domain Eukaryota; kingdom Metazoa; phylum Chordata; class Aves; order Procellariiformes; genus Oceanodroma; species Oceanodroma leucorhoa. Next base: position 122,913 of record JASVER010000228.1, on the reverse strand, counting down.
TGGAAGCATGATGAGAAAGGGGTACTGCTCTAGGTGCCAGCCAGGAAATAGGGAGAAGGAAGCACTACATACATACAGAAATGCTCAAGCATTCCAGCTACCAGAAAAAGCCCGAAAAGGTATCAGTCGTATACAAGGTGGTTAACTACATCACTACACATCAGTGAGTAATGAGACGGGTACCAAGAAGTTAGAAACTAGACCTCTCACAAGAAACCTATACCTTCACATGCTTAGGGAATGTATTTATGCAGAACGATGGATTAAAATGAGGGAATGTGAGAAAATCTTTGTTCACATACCTTCGGGAAAGACAAATCAGTGTAAGCTTAGTGGAAGAACATTCTAGGAAATATTTCCTATTGCGATGCATATCTGGTTTTGTACATACTGTTCATTCATTATTGATAGTAAATAGGAAGAAAAATCACACCAAGCAAAGTAACAGCCATTTCAGTGTACTTAGGGCTATAATACTAAGTCCCTGAACACTTCATATTCATGACAAGCAAAACAAACAAACAAAAAATTGAATCAGTTCTTGTCCTCAACTAGCACAGTTATAAAATCCTGTCACCTTGAGTTAGATCCCAGCTTTACTACCTCAGTCCAGGGCAAGAATATATTCTCATTTGCATTATCAAAACTGGAATTGTGCATTTTGTCAGAAAACAAAACAAAACAAAACAAATCCAAACCCAAAACCAACCAAACAAAAACCAAATAGAAAACCCCTTCTTTTGTTTCTAATTTCCCAGAGTCCTTCCTTCCAAGGAATTTGAGGCACAATGAAACTCCTTTTTCTTTTTGGTATCATAGTCTAGATTTTTCTAATCCCTTTAAGAGCATGGGGGATGAAAAGAAAGTTCCTTGAACACCAAAGAAAACATTCAGTGATGCAAGTGCTGTCAATCTTCAAAGCAACCCTAGAAATAGTATTCATACTGATACAAATTATAGCTGTGATTATTAATATTTTTGCATCAGACCTTTTCTTCTCTTCTGTTACTACAAAAGGCTACAGATTTATGTTTTCTTCCATTCCCACTTTCCTTCCCCCTTCCTTAGCAAAATTCCCTCTCCAATAAGTACACATATCTCGTTTCCACTTGCCCAAGTCTTTTACACACCAGCCTCCTCTGTCCCTGTGTGTAAAAATGAGTATTATTTTTAGATTTCATATAATATATAATTATAAATTTTATATTACACATATTAATATGTAAGTTTATATTGCTTGCATCTTCAGACTTGGACTCCAAGTCTTTCTGTATTTTCTGCTGACTACCAAATTCAGCTTGTAGTACAACCTGTACTCCCAACATGGCTGCCACAGAGGCATGAAATCTCTTGGGGGGAGAGGAAGAAGAGGTAAGGGAAAGGGCAGAGTGCAGAAGAAGAGATTCTGAGGTAGATCTGGTGGGACTTCTGCTTCTCTTCACTGCTAATGTCCAGTGGTCTCTTTCCTCTCTTTGAAAGTCTACCATACAGTTTGAGAACCTCTTATAGAAAACTGGGGTTTAGTTATACTTTTATTTGTCTTATTATCACAGTTGCTCATACCATGTGCATCTTCCCAGACAAATGCTGCTATTTCCTAAAAGCAAGATCTGGCAAGCAAGAAGAAGCAAAAGAAGAAACAAAAAAGAGGTACAAAACCATGCAGAATCTATCAAATGTCTACATCTTCAGTACTTTGCTGTACTGTCTTGCATACTTACCGTATTGCAGTTTTAATTCAATAAGCTATTAAGCATTAGAAATGCATTTATCCCAAAACCAAGAGAAGCAAATATATTGGTGACATTAAGAATGTTTTGATCAGTGGTCTTGAGGTCATATTCTTCATTTGGTTCCAGCTGTAATGCCTAAAATCAATAAAACTAAATACCAAGGTAACTTTGGAAGCAGGAGCATTTATCAACCAAAGCACCTCTTTGCTTTCTAATCATCTAGAAGTCTAGTGAAGACGAAGAGTACTAAAGTGAGGAAATTTTTTTTATATAATTATAAGAGACCAATGTAATGGGGAAATGGGAGTAGACATAAGCTACTTCATGATGTACTACGGAAAATTATTTTGAAAAAAAATTATTTTCACTTTAAATTAAAATTAGAAATTATTTTGCAATAAGATGTAGTACACAAAATGGTTTGGCAAAGGATTTCTGCGGAAGTTAATTATCAATGACAGAATTTGAGTCTGAGTTATAAAAAAAAAGATTGCATAACAGGTGGAAGGACAGTAGAAAAATCACTAGGCAAAGAAAACGATACACACAGGGATCTCATTTACTCAAAAGTTAGAGAAATTAGACTTTCATTCTGTAGCTAAAAAAAAAAGGGAACAAAAGGCAGAGGTAGGTCATAATATTTTGGAGAATGTGGAAAGAAAAGCTGTATTAACAGTATTTCAATTAATGTTCATCATAAATTATTTTAAAAAAAGAAGACAACTTGTTATTAATGATGTACTTATGAGCATATTTACTATGTATCTTTGTGGAAAATGTGTCTCTTGATGTTTCCTTCTCCAAATATTGACATATATTTGTTATCCCTAATTAAACAATGTTATTCAGTCATTATTTTTATTACTGTTTCATGCATGCTACTGATGCCAGGCCGATACTAAAAGCACAGTTGGTTTCACTTAGAGAACCAGTAAACAGTGAAAGAGAAGATTCCTTTGAAATTGTTTTCAAATGATGTGACAGTGCTACCTTTTTTCCCTTGTTTTCTAGCTGTATCTTCCTAATGACTATCCAGTAGTCCAGACGAGAACCCTGCAATTCAATTCTTTATATTAGCTCTGGAAAGAAAACCTTTCTATTGACATCTCAGATTTTGATTCATTTATGAAGAAATCTAATTAAATTAATACTGTCTGTGTTGTTTCTTGGTTCTTTATATTAACGTTTGTAATTAAAAAAATGCAAACACATTTGGTACTTTTTCTTTATGGTTTTACAATGCTAATGTTTAAATTATGCCATTTTTATATTCAATAATGACAAAACAAATTTTTTACTGTTAAACCAATCCTAGACTCTATTTGCAATGTGTATACCTCCTTAGTAGGCCCACCTGAGTTTGCTGACACTATACAAAATGTCAACAAAGCAAAGAGGCAAAGATTTTTCTGGCATAGGTCACATTTGTCCTAGGTTAAGTGACTTTTCTATTTTGATTAATGAAGCCCAGTTTTTCAAGTACAGAGACCTCTGTATGATCTTAGAAATGTGTTATATAATCCATACATTTTTGTTCATCTCTGTTTTCTGTTCAGTCCTTCAACTGTGTACTACAGTCAGCTTACTTACTCATTAGGAAAAACAGCCTGTTTAAATCTAGGCTTAAATCTACTACTTAATGTATAATTATACTTGTTAATTTCTGTAAATTCTAAAAGACCTATTTTTTTATATTTCTTTTTATCATCAATTCTAAGGGCAGAGTACTGATTTAGAATACTTTTTCTTTTGCATGAAGACTCAGTGAAATCAGTGGAAATTAAGAGTCTACTATTTAGAATGAACAAGAATCACAAGCCAAAGTGAGATTAAATAAGTAATTATTCACAGAAACAAAGTGTGAAATATATTAATCATTAATTATTTATTTTAAATATTCTTCCTATTTAGTAAAAATAACAAATGAAAAAGTAGGATTTTTTTAAAAGAATAGATATTTTGTTACCTGAAAAATTGCACTATCATTTCATTTTCCCCAAAGGATCTTTTTTTAAAGACAAAAATATAAATCCAAGTATAAATCCAAGAAAATAGGGTTGTAGCATAAAAATCCTGACAGAACCTTAAATACAGTGTTGCAAATGTGACAATATTATATGTTCAATGAACTACCAAAGGCAATAAAAGAAGCCACTAATAGAAATTGTTTTAAAATGGGAGATAGGCAAGTATTTGGAAAAAGAAATACTATAGGGGTAGAAATGCTAAATCAAGGCAAGGATGTGCAGTAAACACCAAGTTACAGAGCTTCTATAAGATTTACTGCAAAATCTCAATGCAGCTTTATTTTTCCTTAGAGTAAAATGTAGTTATTACCAGATTCAATGCCAAATCTTACGGATTGTCATGATAAAATGATAACAAATTGATATTTAGTGTGGCAAGTCATTGAAAGGAGCTTCCACATTCCTACACAAAATAGAATGTCTTACATTTTATCTTCATATCTTCCCATCTTTTTACAAAGGTAGTTGTCTGATGTTTACTTCCTACAGCCCTGAACTACAATACCAGAACTTCTGAACTGGCCAGCAGAAAATGTCTAAGCACAAGGCAATTCTACTTCATCACTCTTGCACAACTTTGCAAATTTGAGTTTCAATGATCATATGTAGTGCCTACAGAAAGAAAAATGCTCATGGGTACATTTTGCAGTGCATTTCCTTTAAGAAAATGATGTAGAAATAAATATACCATCAGCCGAAAAAAGAAAAAGGGAAGTTGTTCCTTTAGATCTCACAAGAGTGTAGTATACAATATTGAATCGTGAACACAAATATGTAAATTATTTTTAATATGAATAGTGCATTAATAGGGCTATATCATATCAAAATGTAAGTAATTTTGCTATTATCCTTTCTTTTCTTATTTTACGTGTGTTTTTTGATACTGGATTTTTTCAAATCAGGTTGTTACACAAGGAGAAAACCATGGCTATTAAGATGACTGAGGAACAGAATTTTATTATACTAAGAACCGACTACAAGAGTTTGACTTGTTCAGTTAGCAAAATAACAACAAGAGAACAAATGCTTACTCTTTGTAAACACTTTCAAGGGGAAAAATTTCAAGGCTAAAAAAAAATCCTATAAGCTAAATAAGAAATGAGTATACATTGCTAGCCAAAGAAAAATTTAAGTTGACAGTTAAAAGATTTCTTACTGTCAAACTAATAAGGCTCAGAACATCATCCTGATGTGAGAAGTGTGATGGGAAAGGACAGGTGGAAAAGGCGTAGGAGGAAACTACTGCTGACAATGTGAGCAATGTGAGCGAGGACTGTAATGACAAGGCAGGAATTCCCTTTCAGTCCTGTCTTGCTATGACATGAATATGTTTCTTGAATCATCATTTGCTAGTATGTGTGGGTGCAGTGGAGGAGAGCATTTGCCTCTAAAATGACTGGTGAAGAGTACAGAAGCTATTTGGCTTGCGGTGGTTGAAGGGAGAGTATTACCTACTACAGCTTCTTCCAGCTTCTCTTCTGTGAATTTCCCAGGTTTCTGAGCTGACCTTGAGTCCCTCTGCAGGGATGCAGCCAACCTCAAGGGTTTTCCAGAATGGCAATGCCTCAGAATATAATAATGGTGGTAACAAAAATTTTCTACAACTTTCAGTTCTGCAAACAGAAAAATAGTTCCTAGTTACATGCCCTGGCACACATCCATATACCTTAAAGCCCTTTTCAGTACAAAACCACACTTGAATCCAGCAGGGTTTTGAAATGCAGAGAATTTTCACTGTATTTGATGATGATCTGCTTCAGTTTCAACTAATGGGACGAAAAACTGAAAAAGTAAATATGACAACTCAGACAACATATCAAATATGGAACACTACCAACAGGCTGAAAAGTACTTCTAACCGATGGAGGGTTGGGATAAACCTTATAGATGTTGTTCTCGAAATTTCCTGAATATCTGAATTCTCTCTTACTGGATCTCATCTATTAGAATATAACATGAGGAAAACATAGAATCTCTCTGGAGGCAGCTAACAAAGATATACAAAAATCAATGACACTGCGGAGAGCATACTCACATCAGAGAGGATGTATTGCTTCCCTGTTTCATCGCATGAACTCACTAAAGCAAGAAAGGAAGGGATGTAGCTCTTTAGAATTTTCAGGCACCTTTGTTAAAAAAATGTGAAGAAAAGGAACTTCCATTCACTAGCTTTCTTAGTTGTCTTAAACACAATATACTCTCTAGATGACTCTTCAAATCAGCTTCAGCTATTTTTGCAAAATTTGTTTTCATAAGAAATTGACAGGACAGGCTTCTGATATAAGAAACCATTTCTCAGTGTCTCTGGAGTCACATTACTGGCTGACATGGCTTTATACGAAATCAAGATTATCCTGAGACTGCTAAAACTTGTATTTCTTTCCCTGTGAGTTGAATTAAAAATGTCAAGCAAATGAGAGAATTATTTCCATACATCAGTTCCCATATTTACTTTGTAAAGATTATTCCAAGCTCCCCTAATTCAATGAATTCTAGCTAAAAGAAGATTTATTATTTCAGGCCTTTTTTTAGGCTCATCTTTTTTTACTGTGATTGTTCCCTGTCTTTATAATAATCCAAATATTCTGTTTGCTGCAGATCTACTCCAAATATATAATTTCACAATGGTAGGGATAGCATCATCAAATAAGCAGACCCAAAAGTACATGCTAGTCAAGTAAGCAAATTTCATGGTAATGACTTTTTAAAATACACTTAAGGTCTTTCTTCCCTAAGAGTTCTTACTGATATGCTTAGAAGTTCTGGTTATGGATGGGAGTCTCTGTCTTGCAAGTGATGAGTATATAAAACAATTTCTATAGAAGTAATATGTAGCATATTTGTGAAGAAGTGACAACATGCTCGTGGTTAAGCTCTTCTGTGAAATATATCAACTAGTATTGCTTGTTGTGTTTTTAATCAGAGTTGTGAATTTTTTTATTGAATTCACTAGATTTTAAGTCTGTTTGTAAACATGTCTGTTCCTTTGCAATCTTGCCCATTGCCTATACTCAAACTCACTCCAGATCTTATGTATTTTTCTATAGCATAATTGCAAACAAGGCTCTGATGAACTTAGTACAAACAGAAAATGCTTTTCACAGATATGTGAAACATGCGTTAAATAACATTTGCTAAAAAGAAACCGGAAAAGAGATCCCATGGGCTACTTTTCCACAGTTTATTCTCTCCACATCTGTTACTGAGCTCTCAATAAGTGCTTGGAAGGAATGGGGGAAAAGGGAAATTCAGATGACATTTCCGGTAGCAAAATAATACTATTGTGTTAATACTATGAGAGGTGATGGTAAGACTATGTCATGTCATTGCTTTTCAAATTTTATTTTCCTGAGATCAAATTTTACTTTGATTTATTATATGGCAGGCATTAGCCCATTGTTTCATACTTACACTTAACTACAGTCACTGCACCAGGGTTCATAGTAAGTTTAAGGACATGTCTGATTTGGAAGATATAAACACAACATACCTATTAATGTGCTGAATGATGCTCTATACTATTAACTACCAGCCAGCAGTTCCACTCACAATTAATATATTTGGGCATCACAGTATCAGTATGGAAACAGCCATTAAACTGTTGACCCTGATCAACGTTTTTCACTTGAGCCATCCAGAAACACTTATCACACTTGACCTTAATTGAGGGCTGGGGGGGGATGTTGGTTTGTTTTCTGGAAAAAAAGGGATAGTGCATTTCTGGTAAAGAATTAGAGAGTTGTTGACATATTTTGACCTTAGAGACAGTTTCTCCATCCTGTTGCTAACCTTCCTTCAGCTCTTCTTCCACCACACAAAGTCATGGAAGACCTGCGGCTTGTTTTCCCTGGCAACAACAACATCTGGCAGAAATGTGGCACATCTGTCCCCGTTTGGTATATCCCTAATAGATACGCTCAGGGATCTGTTGAAGAGTCTTTTCAATTTCATTACCATTAACATTTTCAGTAGTGGAAGCTCAGGAAGGAATAAGAATGTAACTGTGCTATATAAACAAATTCATGTTTGCCATATGAAAACTTCTTTGATTTTCTTTCCTTAACATTTGGCTCTTTTTAATTTCTTTTGGCTGTGCATTTTAAATCTTATCTGGGAATAGTAATATGCACATGCACATGCACATGCAGTTTTTCTTTCAGCTGGTTGAGCTATTTCTCCTCTAGTTCTTGTAAAAACTCCTGAACTGTTCTAAACGCGCACACAAATGCACTTCTTCAAATGCAGGTCTCCTAGAAAAACTAGCTTTTAAAAAGGATGACATTTCCAGTTACATTTTTGCAACTGAACAGGCAACTGTTCTCTGGACCAAAGCCATCTAGTACGGTACCTAGAATCATAGAATCATGCAATCATTAAGGTTGGAAAAGACCTTTAAGATCGTCAAGTCCAACCATCAACCCAGCACCCATGCCCACTAAACCATGTCCTGAAGTACCATGTCCACACGTTTTTTGAACATCTCAAGTGCTAGTGACTCCACCACTTCCCTGGGCAGCCTGTTCCAATGCTTGACTACCCTTTCGGTGAAGAAATTTTTCCTAATATCCAATCTAAACCTCCCTTGGTGCAACTTGAGACCATTTCCTCTCATCCTATCGCTTGTTACTTGGGAGAAGAGACCAACACCTGCCTCTCTACAGCCTCCTTTCAGGKAGTTGTAGARAGCGATAAGGTCTCCTCTCAGCCTCCTTTTCTCCAGGCTAAACAACCACAGCTCCCTCAGCTGCCTCTCATCAGACTTGTTCTCCAGATCCTCCACCAGCTTCGTTGCCCTTCTCTGGACACACTCCAACACCTCAATGTCCTTCTTGTAGTGAGGGGCCCAAAACTGAACACAGTATTCGAGGTGCGGCCTCAGCAGGGCCGAGTACAGGGGCACGATGACCTCCATCCGCCTACTGGCCACACTACTCCTGATACAGGCCAGGATGCCGTTGGCCTTCATGGCCACCTGGGCACACTGCCGGCTCATGTTCAGCCGGCTGTCGAGCAGCACCCCCAGGTCCTTTTCCGGCCGGCAGCTTTCCAGCCACTCTTTCCCAAGCCTGTAGTGTTGCCTGGGGCTACTGTGACCGAAGTGCAGGGCCCGGCACTTGGCCTTGTTGAACCTCATACAATTGACCTCAGCCCATCGATCCAGCCTGTCCAGATCCCTCTGCAGAGCCTTCCTACCCTCAGGCAGATCAACACTGCCGCCCAACTTGGTGTCATCTGCAAACTTACTGAGGGTGCACTCGATCCCCTCATCCAGATCATTGATAAAGATGTTAAACAAGGCGGGCCCCAAAACCTAGCCCTGGGGAACACCACTCGTGACCGGCCGCCAACCAGATTTGACTCCATTCACCACAACTCTGGGCTCAGCCTCCAGCCAGTTTTTTACCCAGCGAAGGGTACACCCGTCCAAGCCATGAGCCGCCAGCTTCTCCAGGAGAATGCTGTGGGAGACGGTGTCAAAGGCTTTACTAAAGTCCAGGTAAACCACATCCACAGCCTTCCCCTCATCCACTAGGCGGGTCACCCAGTCGTAGAAGGAGATCAGGTTGGTCAAGCAGGACCTGCCTTTCATGAACCCATGCTGGCTGGGTCTGATCCCCCGGTTGTCCCACACCTGCCTCGTGAGCGCCCCCAAGATGAACCGCTCCATGATCTTCCCTGGCACCGAGGTCAGGCTGACAGGCCTGTAGTTTCCCGGATCCTCCCTCTGGCCCTTCTTGTAGATGGGAGTCAGTTTGGCAAGCCTCCAGTCGTCCGGGACCTCTCCCGTTAACCAGGACCAGTGGTAAATGAAGGAGAGCGGCTGTCGTCGCAGAGGGAAGGCAGGAACACCCAATATGATCATTCAATGCACTTCAACTTTATTGTCACAAGCATCAGACTTTTATACAGTAGTTAATTAGCTCATGCATATTGCAAAAGTACA
>JASVER010000228.1:47037-106920 GCA_030449065.1 Oceanodroma leucorhoa | reverse complement strand
GGTACTTTCCAAGCTCCTTGTTTACCAGCTGCACAAAATCTATTTTGCCTTGTTCAACAAGCCATTCCTCCACAATTCCCACAAGCGGCTTGGGAAGCTCCTTCGCCAGCTTCCTCGGTACTCTTGGGTGGATCCCATCCAGCCCCATAGACTTGTGTGTGTCCAGCTGGCATAGTAGGTCATTAACCTCTTCTTCTTGGATTATGGGGGGTTTATTCTGCTCCCCATCCCTGTCTTCCAGCTCAGGGGGGTGAATACCCTGAGGATAACCGGTCTGACTATTAAAGACTGAGTCAAAGAAGGCATTAAGCACCTCAGCCTTTTCCTCATCCTTGGTGGCAATGTTTCCCCCCATATCCAATAAGGGAGGGAGATTCTCCTTGGCCCTCTTTTTGTCATTAACATATTTGTAAAAACATTTTTTGTTGTCCCTGACAACAGTGGCCAGATTGAGTTCCAGCTGGGCTTTTGCCTTCCTAATTTCCTCTCTGTATGATCTAATGAGACCCCTGGACTCATTCCTGAGTCGCCCGCCCCTTCTTCCAACTCTCCTTTTTTCCCTGAGTCCCAGCAAAAGCTCCAGTTGTCTACCCTGCCAGCTCCTCTTAAGGCACATGGGGACAGCCTTCTCCTGCGCCTTTAAGACTTCCTCCTTGAAGAACATCCAGCCTTCCTGGGCCCCTTTGCCCTTCAGGACCACCTCCCAAGGGACTCTCTCAACCAGCATACTGAACAGGCCAAAGTCTGCCCTCCAGAAGTCCATGGGAGGGTTTTGCTGACCCCTCTCCTTACTTCCCCAAGAATTGAGAATTCTATCATGTCATGGTCACTGAGCCCCACACGGCCTCCAACCACCACATCTCCCATGAGTCCTTCTCTGTTGGTAAACAGCAGGTTGAGCGAGGCACCTTCCCTGGTAGGCTCACTTACCAGCTGCTTCAGGAAGCTATCTTCCACGCACTCCAGGAACCTCCTCGACTGTTTCCTCTCTGCTGTGTTGTACTTCCAGCAGATGTCGGGCAAGTTGAAGTCCCCCACGAGGACAAGGGCTAGCGATGGTAAGACTTCTGCCAGCCGCTTGTAGAACGCTTCATTGGCCTCTTCATCCTGGCTGGGAGGTCTATAACAGACTCCCAGCAGGATATCTGCCTCGCTGGCCTTCCCCCTCATCCTTACCCATAAGCACTCAACCCGATCATCACAAACGTCAAGCTCCGTGCAATCGAAACATTCCCTGACATACAGAGCCACCCCACCGCCTCTCCTTCCTYGCCTGTCCCTTCTGAAGAGCTTGTAGCCATCCATCGCAGCACTTCAGTCATGAGAGTCGTCCCACCATGTTTCCATGATGGCGACCAAGTCATAGCTGTCCTGTTGCACAATGGCTTCCAGCTCCTCCTGTTTGCCGCCCATGCTGCGTGCGTTGATGTAGACGCACTTGAGCTGGGCTATTGATCTCCCCCCCGAGAGTGGCATGCCACCCCTAGGCTCATCTCTATTGAGCGTGGCTCTATCCCCTTCCCCCTTCATACATAGTTTTATCCATGCCAGTAAATTGTTTTACCCTCCCTCCTCTATTGGGAACGATTCTGAGTCCATGTTACCTTATGAACTAGGCATTTTCTAATGCTGAGGAGATTGTTAGTTGGCAAGGGTCAAAACTACGCCATGGATGGGAATACCAACTTAAAGAGCATGGATGATTGTGTGACAGTGTTTGGGCCCATATCCTGTCTTTATTTATTTTACTAGCATAAGTATAACTTTCATATCAGGAGGTATATAACCCACATACGCATYGGCAAATATGGACAGGAAGGAAGGGCAAACTTAACTCTTTTTATGAATATGGTATGAAGACAGTCAAGAGATGAAGGTATCAGTTACAGTGAGAACCACAGTTATCATCAGCTTGATGAGGACATGCACTGTTTGAAAGCATTCCCTTAGCTAGTGTTTCTAGTCAGCAGTCACTGTGGGGCTCCTGCTAGCAGGTAAAATTAACATAGCTATGATAAGATTTGTTCTTACTTAAGAAAAGTATTATATCCCTGGTCCCGAAAAGTGAGGAAGGATGGCTGGAAAACATATCAAAGCCATTATCTTTCAATTGGGATGTTCTGGCTTAGCAAGCTACCCCGGTAAAAAATACAGGCAGGTCTTGCTCTTAATGACTACCTTCAATATTTGCTCTTCTGTATTCTGAAATGGAAATAGAGTTGGCTTGAAGTAAAGGGTTCTCTTACTATGTCTAAGCATTGATATATTTGAGTAAAAAGGCATATATTTACAGCAGATGATATTTACTCAGGGGTAGTAATTAAAGATCTCTTCCAGGGTTTGCCCATGCAAGTCATCAAAACAAGAAATTAAAATAAACTGTGGATTATGTGACTGTTCTTACACGTTTTTCATAGGGAGGATAAAGCATTAATAACGCAGGCATTTTAAATTATAGTTAAATAATATCATTGTTGCAAGGTATCTTTGAAAATACTCACATTTCATTCTTTTCAGAAAAAACTAGATGGGAGTAGAGTTGATACTTCCACCAAATGTATCTCTCCTTTACTTGTTTGTTTGTTTGTTTGTTTTTAATTATAACAGCTGGAGACTAAAAAATGAAAACTGAAATTCTGGAGACCAGATAAGAGGTTCAGAAACATGTATATGTTTGGACACTCAGGATAAGATTTATCTGACTAAATACAGAGATGTACTTTTCAGCAAGCAATTTTCAGCTCCCCTTATAATCAAAGAAAAGACACAGATTCTTCTGGGGAATATTTAATCTCATCTCAACAAATACTTCTACATTAACTCTAAATCTCCTAAATTGAGTCTACTTCAGGGTAGAAAGAAGATCAATCATTTCTTGATAAGGCTTACTAAAGGCACCCTTGACTGACTAGCTCGCATATAAAGATCTTTACTTTGCGTGTGTACATTTGGTCACATGAATCCTACCCTTGTTATTTTTAAATCTTATCCTTAGTGATGTTGAAAGAAACTCCTTGTGGAAAAGCGGAACTGGATTTTTTTTCTTTTTTTGCATACTCATCTACTAAAATGAGCTTGATGATACAGAATTCTGAGCTGATTGCCTGGCTGTGATAGGTGCTGTGATTTAACTGTGGTGGGTGAAGCTCTTTTAAAAAACTTCTTACAGATACATTAGAGGGAAAGCCAGAACCTGCTGGAATCAGCTGGAAAATATAGCCTCTACTGTTGCTTGGGAATTTGTTTTTACAGTAGGTTAAGCTTCCTAGTGACTGCAGTGATTTGCATACTGAAAACAGAACATGGTCAAGAGGGAGCAATTACTTGTTGCATGGGGGAGAGAAAGGGATAGAAAAGCTCCTAGTTTCATCACAGGATTAATTCACCACTAAACCCAAGAACATATATTTAATTCTGTGTTTAGTGATGTGCTTCTATTGAACCAGGTAGAGTGCATAGTTCAGTTTTATGGGAACATCTAAATTAGAATGTGATCTGCTGGAAAGCAGAAGAAATGATCAGAAGGCTAGAAAAAATTACTTATGGTGAAAGAATATGGAAGTAGCACTGTTAAGAGAAAAGAAGACTGAGGGTCGAACATGCTAACAGTTTTTAAATGCATAAAAAGCCACTGCAAAGAGATAGGGAAGAAACTTCTCTGTTCACTGTTCACTATGAAACAAAGAAGTAATAATAGGATTAAACTAAAGAGGTAGTTTAGAGATTAGAATATGATTCTTTAGTGGTATGGATGGTTCAGCACTGCTTTTGGGGATAAAACAAATTTTAACATCAGCATTTAGTCTTTTTTAAGCGTGTTTGAAATTTGTTGAGAATGACATAGATAGAGTTGATGATACACTGCAACAGTTAAATGTTCTTGAAGAGACCTGTCCTAGCTTATTTTTCCATTATTTTAATGTACTTCTCTAGAAACTCTATGAAACGGTTAGGTTTTTTCTCCTGTGCTCCATTTCAGTCTTCATCTGCCTTGTTTTGCCTCAGAATTCAAAACTAGCTCATTTTATTCTTGTTTTAAGGTTAGCTTTCATTTTCTTACCATCACAAAACTGATTGGTAGACTGACTAATTTACAGGTACAATAATACCAAGTAAGTGTTTTAATTGCTCTCCTGCAAAAGTTTCCCTTGGACATTTGACATAGTTTATGTTCTCTAATCCTGCATGTCCTTTCCAACTTTCATAAATATTTCTAGAGTATTTTAGTTATGAATGTCCTATTTGTTTTAATTTTTATATTTAGTCTTCTGCACTTTCTTCATCTTTTTAACCCACCTTGTTATATTGATTGGTTTTACTTGGGCAATTGCAATTTTTTTTTCTCCATAATTAGTGAATCTAAATCAAAACAAACAGCAGTTCCGTATAAAACACTTTTTGCACAAATATATATTACTTCTACCAATCTCTAACTACCTTTTATATCTATCAGGAGACTCTTAAAATTCAAAGAAACATTACATTACAGAAGTATGACTGCCTACAAGAAAAAAAACCACCATAAACTAACCCTGGAAGTTACAAACACAAAGCTAACAAGCTCATTGGGTGAAGTCCTTGCCACAATGAAATCAATAAAAGTTTTGCTCTTGGCATTATAGAGTCAGAGTTTAATTTATTATATTTTTAGTATATGCTTGAATTTATCAGCTAAATTCACCCTTATATAGCTGTGCAGCACCTCTTTTAAGGCAACAGAATTATATGCCCACTCAGGCTAGTGATGAGGTCAATATTGCAGTTTTTAGTTTTAGTTCATTAGCTCACCATTACCTAATTCTTGCCACTTTGCTTACAGGTTAATTACTAACCTTTTAGCCAATATTCAAGCATCTGTTAGAAAGAATTTCTCCCTCCACACCAAATACATAAAGTTTTCTTTCCGCAATAAATGAATTCTTTCTTAGGTCTAGGACAAAATCTGTACAAGGGAAGAGTCGAGTTAAATGTATAAACTAACAAGAAAGTCTGTAATGGTGAAAATCTCTGTTTAAAGTATGGAAAAACTGAAAAACAAAGATTCATCTAGAGCAGGCACATGCGTTATATCCTCAGATATGTAGAAGAACTTCAAGTGCAAAACATTAGGAATCTGTGACCAATGTGGAATTCTTTTCCCCACCGCAGACAAGCAGACACTTGTTGAGTGCTCAAATTAGCAGCTGCCACTAGCAGGTTTACTGAGTCTTATAAATAGAATAAATCAATTTTCCAGGAAGTAGAAGTCCTACTCCAGGAGCTGGATCTATTTTACCCAAGGTCATATTAAAAAAAAAAAAATTCACTGCAGCAATCAGCCCCTGAATCACCCAGAGATGTAGTGGGATGTTTAAATTTAGATTTAATGACTTCTAAATAGGAAGCTGTGTCTTACAGAGAAGTTATGGATTTGCTTCAGAAATTATCAGATGGAGTTCCTCACCTTGTATTTTCTATGGAAGCAGAATAAATTATCAAAAAGGGTGCTTCTGGTTTAAAAACTTGTGATTCAGAATCTTGTTTGTTTCCTTGCTTTTAAGAGGAAGGACAAAGCAATACTAGTTAGCAATGCTTAGAGTATTTAGAAAATTTAGCACCAAAAAATTACATGCAAAGGTTAATTTACACTATTGAAATAAATGGATGGAAATAAATTCTTTTTTTTTTGGTAGGGTTTGGTGAGTTCTCTCAATGACAAATTACTGTAATTAAAGTAATGTAGAACACCAGTGTAAGCATTAGACTTCAAGGAAGGACACTGCATATTTTGAAATCGAGGCTTAATGCAGCAAATTTACATACATTGTGGACTTCCCATCCTTCTGTTAGTCTTACTATGTTCCCAGCTTGTTTGCTAAGTTATTTTGCCTGTTTTTTTATTATGTGATTAATGTTTTTTTTTGTTCTTTACATAAAAAAAAAAGAAAGAATAAGTTAAAAAAAAAAACCAAACAGATCTGGTGGTCTTTCTTTGTTGCAACATGTACATGTTCCTGGGGAATGATGTTTGCTGCTTACTTAGAGAATGTCTGCCTCTGGGGTTGACGCTGTTCAGGGCTGGACACTGTTCTGGAGTGGACACTGGAACAGAAGACTCCTGGTAGTGATACCTTCAATAAAAGTTCCAGAGGAGAAAGATGGATGGGATCCTAATTTAGAAAGTTTGGGGTTACATTCTTGTTATCTTGTTAATTAAAAATGTAGTATGGATTTTCTTTCCCCTATTATCTGAACAAAGTGAACCAACTGGATTATGGGCAATTTTTTCTCAGATTACACCTCATTTGTTTGAACCTGATACTGTGATTTTGCTATTGGTTTGCTAGATAAGAGCTCTGAAATACTAAAACTCAAACTTCAAACTAAATGGTTTGTTTACTTGTTACAGCTAAAAAACAAAACTCTGAGGAATCCACACTGCTTCCAGTTCTGACCAGCCTATATAAGTAGCTCAGGGACGGGTAAAGCATGGTAATCTAGGGCACTTCAGAAATACCTATACATTCAAGATGCTCTTAGCTGCTGACTGCAGCCTCAATCTCCACTGTGCTTCCCTGTCCTGGGTCTGCAGATCATCAGTGGAAATTACAGCACTGAGAAATGAACCTGGCATGGGGTGGAGAGACAACTCACCGAACTCTATACAGCTGCCAGAGGAAAGAAGAGCTACTCATCTAACTTGCTCATTTCAAGACTCTGAGATTGTGGAAGTTGCATGTTTCTGTCACTTAAACTGAAGGATCAGTTTTACTCTTTAGTGTAGAGTTCTGCTTTTAATATCAGAAACTTTAAAACAGAAAACAAATTACTTCTTTACTTTTCAATTTGTAGTGTGATGTTGCCCTCTCTTATCAAATAAAAATTAATTCACAAATTCTCTTTTTGTCAGTAAATGTTCTCAATGCATTTTGTGTGTCCTGAGGTGGGCATTTTAGGGTGGCAGACATGGCCACAAAGCTGTACACTGATGTTTTATTAATGGCTGTCAATCCAAACAAACATAAATTTTACAGAAATGAGCATTAACACACAAAAAATATGCACACTGACATATAAGCACCACCATGTAGACTACTTTCACATCTGAAGAGCCTGGAAACAGCACTAACAATTTTTGTGCCGAACACCATAATATTGCACAATATCATACCCATATTACCCAGGGATGACAAGGTTGTTTACGTAAGGCATCCAGATTTCTCCTTTTTAATTTGCTTTCTTCCACTGATGTGTTTTTTAGCAGAAGTGCTGTGAGGTCACTCCTAGATAAGCACAGTGTAGGAAAAAGTGCTTGATGTACAGGGTAGGTTGGTGCCCTGGCTTCCTACCCTTTGGTGCTGGCTGCCCTGCATTACTAGTGTGTAAGTACAAAACTAACACCTCTGACTGTGAACCTGAAGTGCCACAGCCGTGTCTTAGCTGCCATGTCTGAGTTCTGCTCAGGAGGCCATTTGCCAAATGGAAGAAGAGCTGCCCCTAGATTACCCATTCTTGTTTTATGGACTCTGGACCAACCCAAAGGCTGAGCACCCAAAGGCTGGAAAACACTTGCAGAAATGCTGACTCTATGATGTGGCAGTGGACTAGGGGAGAGAAAAGCAAAGAGCCGGCAGATCCAGAAAAAAAATCAGCTCAAAACGATGCTGTACTAAATTTTGCCTACAAATTCTGAGAATACAAACAAGGTCCCTCACAGTACACCACAAATCGATTCCCAGAATAGCTGAAAGAGAAAATCTAGGAGAACCCTCATGGAAAAATGATATCACTCAGCGGGAAATGGTTTGCCAGGAAAATAGAAAAGACTACCAACAGTAGCAGTATCCCCCCCATTTTACAAAGAGATCTCCATTTCCTAGATTATGGTCCTTGTGGCTTGATTTCTCTCTCTCTGGTATGGTTGAATTTCACCTTACAGAGAGAAGAAAATTCCATCGGTAGTGCTGAATTTTCACATTTGTATTTACTCTGTTACTATGGGCCAATTCTGGAAAATACTTACAGAAATGCATTTTTATCTACTATTTTCAGGATCTGCTGTTTTCTCTGAGTTTTGTGTTCACAATTAAGTTGATCCCATGTTACCTCTGATAACTTCAATATCCTAGTGCTATGGTGATTTTTATAGTAAATTTATGACTACAATTTTCCTACAGCAAAGAAAAAATAGTCATGTCTCATAGAAACAACAGGAATCACAGCTTTTTGAGACCATCAGTGATACTCCGTACTTTTAGGATAAGTATCGTTGATCGTTTTGAAATGAATGATATGCATTTGATAATTTGAGGATTGTCTTTTAAATGCCACATTAACCATAACTGGACTAAATGGACCAAAATAATGAAAGTTGTTGATAAAATTCCATCTGGGAACAGTGCCAAACAGTTGTATGTGGATTTTTAATTTATATTAGGCCAGTGTTTATACAACCAAAACATTTGGACAAAATATGAGAAAAATGGCATAACTTTTGTTTTCTACCTTATTTTTCATTTAAGAACTCTCATTAATTGGTTTCTTATAAAAGACACAGTGAGTTTTCCTTTAGATTTAATTACTGTTTTCCTGAGATAACCATAGTAAAATACTTATCAGTTAAAGGAATAAATATTGTGATAACATTTTTATGATGCAGAATTAATTTTTKTTTAGTGTCCTCATAAACCTTGACTCTGTGCCCAACTAACACCTGAAGAAGTTGCAATATAAATGGACAGTCTATTATGTTTTATATCCTTTTAGAAGCATAACATCTTCAAAAACTACGTTATGAGCCTTTGGAGACTGATTAAATTTATGCAAGCAAAATTTTTATTCCCAGTGCTGTTTAACGCCCTCTTGCAGCACTTCACATTTCTCTATCTGTGGTTTGAGGAGAAATGGTTAGTGTTTGACTTATCATTTTTTTTACCTTCTCACTGAGAAGAAAATGCCTCACAGATACTCACTTCTGTTGAGGAATCCAATATTAACATGCACTTGAGCACACTGGTGAAGCTAAAAGAATTCAGTCCCTTTGAAAGGAAAGTCCTGGAGCAAGCAGGCCTCCTCCTTTTTCGATAGCAAGAAGATGAGATTTTGGAAGACCAAGAAGAATGGGAGCTAGAAATGTGGTATGCCAGAGCACAGACAGCCTGAAAGTGAGAATGTGTAAGCAAGGCTGGCAAGCAGCCTTCTCAGTTTGTTTTTTGTTTATGTGAAAATGTGACCTCTTCATTTCAGAGAGAAGAAACTACTTAAAACAGTCCTTAGCCCAAGTGAGAGTCAAGTGCTGCTCTCTCCTAAGAGCAAAGGCATAGTGAAAAAAACCCCCTCATTTTACGATGAGTTGAAGGAGAATTCGCAAAAAGATCAGAGGCAAGGAAGTGTCAATGAGGAGTTTCTCATGCACTCTCACTGACTCTGGGTGATTTCTTCAGGGAGGGATATGAACCTGTGTACCTGGATTCTACTTTTGAAGTAAAATACAAGTGAAACTTACAATCTTTACTGCTATGTATCACAGGATTCACTAATGTAATTAAATCCTTGTAAAACCCATGCAAGATATGTTTATATGTAACTCACACCTCACCTTTTGTGCTCATTTTGTTACTGCATATCCTTTCTTTCCAATTGCATCGGTCAAAAAGCTTAAGAAAAATTAAAAAACACTGGTATCTCTTCTGCATTGAAATCTCACTGCTTGAAACATAAAGCTCTATTAGTTCTAACCCACAATTTGCCTTTTTTTTTTTTTTGAGACAACTTTGACATATCACTGCAATAGGTGTATCTACATAAGCTTGAGAGTATGGCTCATTTAAAATGGAGAAAACAAGATTCCAGGTACTGCTGTAGTTTTTTACATTTTAAGAGCCTAAAAATAACTCATGCTTCCCCACAGGTGCCTGACACTGATCAGGAATCAATGTAGCCATTCAAAATAACCATAACACTTTTGCTTACAGAAGAGTGTGGTTTGCCTATCAGTCTATCGCTTACCAGTCTTTGAACAGAGGCCAGATTTCACTGGCATTGCTACAGAGCAGTCAAGAGGTGACTGTAACACATGGGCCATTCCCAAAGGTTGCGTCCATGCTAGTCAATTAAATGTGCCCAGGAGTACACTCAGGCATGGGCTGTGACTGAAAAGGGATGTCCATTGATATTTATTAGCCCTCAYCCTCCAGAGTAGGCTGGCTGCATGCATGGGGATAGCCGAAGTGTTTGTCAGTCCTGAAGCGTGCCTGACATGGAACAAAATCACACCTGGTAATGTCCTCATAGGCAGCTGCATTTCAATACAGGGAACAGCGCCAAGCATCATTTAATTTACGAGCACAGACATATCCATAAAGACCAGGCCATAAATACAAGGTACATAAGGCTAATCCAAACCGTGTGTACTTGCTCAGGTGACCAGTTGCTTTTGGGTATGCATAGTTCTGCTGTTCTTTACACCAAAAATAAGTGAATGAAAAGTTTACAGTGATTTGAACTTTGCATATAGTATTCCAAATGAGGAAAAAAAAAAGATTAAAACTATCTTTTTTTTTCAACAAAATATATATTTTTTTGTTTCTAGTTTATCTACAAAAACATAAAAATCTGTTTGTTAGCCATGCTTACTAAGCTTTCTATTCTAGAAAGAAATAATTTTGTTGTAGTTCATCAACAAGATATATCTATCTTGGTTTGTACTATTACTCTTGATAAAGATGTCACTGTTCTAGAATAATTACATTAAATGCAAACTTTCTCCTTCTTTTCACCTCTTACTAAACATATATTTCAGTAATAACATTAAGTGAAATTGGTGATTGCTTGAAGAGACCTCAACCTCTTGAGTAAAGGCATTAGAAAGAATCAGAACAAATGGAAGAAGTAAATTAACAGGTTCTGTTTCATTCCAAATAAGGCACTCATGACTCATGCAGTATTGTAGGTATTGTAACTGCATTTTAAATAATGTATTAATAAATAAATATTACCAAAGGTTGCCTATTAAGGATTAATTGGATTTTGGTCTTTTTTTCTTTTTTTTGTGTACAGCCTGGAATGATCTTGATGGGCAGAGTTCACTTTCCAATAATTCTGTTTATTTTTCTTTTTTAATACAATTTAGATCATGCTTACCTCCATAGAATCTTGATGAAATGACATTGAATGATTCAGGAGATGGAAAGCCAAAATTATACTGGAAGAGGATTTTAATCAGGCATTTAAAGCTTGATTGTTTGTTAGCATTTCTTTAACTCCTGTACATGTTGAACATTTTGGGGAAAATTGTGTAGTAGGGACAGGTGCCTCCATTTTTCCATTTAGCATGAAAAAGTATATAGAATATACAACCTGTGTTTCCCATCAAATTAGGACGACATGGTGTAACATATCTCTAACAAAATACCAGAAGAAATGTTATTTATGAATAAATTTTAAATATCTAAATAAAAAGGAAAGTGAACAACTCTTTTGTCCCCTCTTTCGCATCCCAAAAGATCATGTGCAGATCTTTCACAGCTGTGCTGTTGTCCAAAACTGGAAGCACAAAATTTCATAGGCATAGCTAAAAGTTAATTTTTTATTCACAATACTTTGAAGTACATAGAAGATACTTCCACAGCTGCTTTGATTTACTAATAGAATTAAATATTCAAACTTCCATTTGCTGATATTAAATCTTGTAACCTTTTGTATTATTAATAATTTTAGACAGGTGACATCTATGATTGAACTAGAATTACTCATTTAAGTAAATTTATGCATATATTTGAGTATTCCAGAGATATTTATCCAGACCACTTTCTTAAGGTTTTGTTATAGTTTAAACTACACAATAGTTCTCTATAGATTCTCCATCCATGCTTCAGAGGAGCTTTTCTTTGAAAGAGCAAAAGATCCATCCAAAAATATTAGGCTATGAAAAACATAGCATAAGAAGCCAGAAAAATTGCTCTTACAATTTTTTTTCGTTGTTTACAACTGAACATTTAAATATAAAAGTTTATTTTGTCTTCCTTTAATTGTATTTCTGGCTGATTTTACTCCAGCTGTTAATATGAGTTTCAAGCATGAATGTGGCGTTATTAAACAAATATTTATACTTTCTAATAGTTTATATATATAGCTGACTTAAAGTAAGTATAAAAAATTGTTATGCCATTGATATAACATGGAAGCCACTAGGTGTGGTCAGAGGAATGAGGACTAACTGTATAAGTACAATGGAAGAACAGATTTCTGTAGAACTGGATGCTTTGTTGATGTCAGCAGCTCACAAGGGGTTGGAAAGAGCACCCTACAGCCAAATGCCTAAACTCTTCCAGACGTGAGAGCCAGAACTCTTCCAGACATGAGAACTGGACTCAGATTAGGGTCTTCTATGGGCCAGCACTGCTAAGGAAACCTCTATGGGCCAGCACTGCTACGGAAAACTCGAGAGTACTGAACTGTTATTTGCAAAGGTCAACTTCTCTCTTCTCATAGGGTGTCTCAGCACTTAACATAAGTTGGCTGAGTCCACCATCTAGGAAGGGCATGACTTTTTAGATATCAATATACATTGAATGGGAATATTACAACCTCCCTAACTAACAGGGATAGTGGAAGAAAAAAACAGCCTTAAACATTTATGTTTGTCAAATCTTATTGTAGTGTAACTTACACAAGAGGATACATTAGAATCAAGGGGTATAAATGAAATTGCCTAGAGGATCAGCCAGGGATTTTACATTTTTTATAGTAAAAGAACCAACAGCCACATAATTTCTAAATTATGCCTTGCCAGTTGAAAAGGCAGGACATAACTTCGTAAGTTGTACATCACAAAGTTCAGCAAGAATGATAGAATTTGTGGTTGCCCTGCTAGGGATAGCTATGGCTTCCTAGAGGTTCATACACAATTTAAAACAACAGATTGACACACTTTCTCAAATATTGTTAGTAAAGCACTCTGTCCTAAATTATTTAATTATTTAGTTATAAAGACTTGTTTTCCAATTACTTACAGGTCTACCGTGTTTATTTTTCCTGAGAAAGAGGTCAGGATGCTTTTTTAAGCTTTTATTCATAGTGACTAATTAGACATCAGCTGCAGAGATGCAATTTGGAATTTACTACCTTGTTAACTGCTACTAGGACAACTAATAAATTACCCATCAGGATGTCTGAATCTGCCTTGGCCCATTCTCTTTCTGTTTTATCCTGGCAACCTGTTTATACCCAGGGCAGAGACAGCAGAATCAAGCTCTTTGGGGAAGGTTTCTTTTCATTTGGGACAGTAATATTTTCTGAAAGCAGTAACATGATGTTTATCAAGATTAAAAAAACCTTCATTGTACATGAGAAATTAGAGAACTGTGGCTCACTGTCAGATTATTTCTAATTCTTTTCCAGAATAAGGACCAAATTCAAAACTGACATAAAACTGTTGAAACTTCCTTGAGATCTCTAGAGGTGCACCCACTCCAACAATGGATAAATCTGCCCAACAGTTTATTTGTTTTTCTAAGCAACATCAATTTTGCTGGTGGATGAAAACATTTTCATGTTTTCTTAGGGTTAAAGCTTTTAAAACATGTTAACCTAGATTGTGGTTGCTACAAAAACAAATCATGACTACCTATATCAGGAGCTTCCAGCAACTCCTTTTTCTTTTGACCTTAATAAAACTCACGAAAGCTGACAGGAGTTTAATAGGTCTACAAGGGCCATTTCTATATAAAGTCTCATACTCTATTTGCAGAATTTCTTTGTTGTAGGTGAGTCTGAAAGACAATGGCAAAATTATGACAACTGAGGGACTTATAAACATTTTCTTTTAAAACATCTGTTGTGTTCTATAGCAAGAGGAATATCCTATACAGGGATAAATCAATAAAGTAACGTGCATTCATGTAAAGTACAGCACAGAATATGGCATTTAGTTCCCACATTCCTGACTAACATAAAACTTCCATAAAAGGCACTGGAAATATACCTGAACAAAAATGTGCAAACTAATTAAATAGTAAATTCACTGGAGGTAAGATCCATAAGATAAGCATACTCAATAACATACATGCAGAAAGCAAAACAAACCGAAAAACTTCATAAAGCAAGATTTACCAATATTTACAATGGATATATGTGAGGTGGGCAATTTGTGTAAAATATTCAACCGAGCCAGTCAGAAATGTTTCAGTGAAGCAATTTTTTGTTTGAATATATTAACTTATGCAGATTGAAACATTATGCACAGACACAGTTTGATTTTTAACAACAAAGCTGTTCCAGAAAATGGCCTTGCTTGCCTAGTAGCTTTGGAAAATGATCTGAGACAGATCTGGGTTCAGTGTTGTCTGCTGGGTCAGGAGATTTGAATTCACTTCCTTCCTGCAAGTTTAATATCCAAATCACCATGCTATAGGATTTTATGCAATGAGAAGCTTGCAATTTCTTTTTGTCAGTTTCACTTTATATCACTTTTTAAAATATTTTGAATTTAAATTTATTTTTATATAAATATTTATTTTTACATATTTTGAAACATTATTTATTTCAGATTTTTAAACAGACACTGGAGCAATGGCTGGAAGGCAGGAAGCATTAATAACGTCTTTGATATAATGATGATGTCTTGTCTATGTCTTTATCTATTCTTTTCTTCAAATCTCTTGGCTTTGCTTTTCTTTCATATTATTTTCTAATTTTGAAAGTGCTTCTCACCTTTCACCAGCTAAATATTTTGTTTCTGACTTATTAGCTACTTTTAAACCCAATCTTTTCATAATAGTCTCAGTACATAGCTGATGACTCATTTTCCTTTGTCTCATATTTTAAGTAAAGAATTTTATCTATCCAAGTCAGATGGCAACTGGTGTGGTAATAGCCATATCACATATCACGGATGTTAGGCACAAAACAGAACTAGCAATATGTAAGAAAGACATAATTAACAAAAATGGGTTGAAATATGACAACTGTGTTCAGTGGGAATCAGAAGAGACCTAAGAATAAAACTGAAAGCTAGCGATCCTACAGAATCTTCTGTTCATTTATCTTTTTGATGTTATAAGTAGAAGATAAATCTATACTGCAAAACCAAGATGAAAAGATGTTATCAAGACTCTATGGACTTCTCCTTCAGGAATTTTGTTTATAGCTAGATATTTCAACTTTTTCCTTTTTTCTAAATCTCACCCTAAAGCTGTGACAATGGTACAAGCAATATTAAATCTGATAAGAGACAAGGCTGTGGAATTCAAGGGCTTCTATACTCTCTTCAGCAATAAACAGCTTGAGGTAATCATGGAGAGAGAGAAGGAAAGGCAGGTGAGCACAATAGTTAGGTGCAGTGTCTGACTTTTCCCTGCATAGTGTTTCTTTAGAAGTTAATTGGTGCTGTTAGTTGCAATACCAGATGCAAGATTTCTTCTGTGTTGATAAAAAATAATTTAGACTCTGGAAGACTTCTGACTTGTTGGCACTTCATAGATTACCTAATTATGAGTTAACACTCCATAAACACATATTGTAGTTAAGCTGAAATTATTGTGCAGCTTGCTAAATTGCCTGTCCCTATATTATTTATTTCCAACAATAAAAATGTCTTTTACAAGAAATAACCTAACAAAGAGGGTAGAGTTAAAATGTGGTACGTATTAATCACACTCACCCCTTTACGCTCTTTCCCACAAGAGAAATCAGACACACTTCATTACATTTTCAGTCTGTATATATGCCCTAAGGATATAATTATGTCATTACTATTTTCACAATGTCTGCTATGTTCTATAGCTTAATTACTTGTTTTTCAAAGAGATTGGCACATCATACTAAAATTGAAAGAGGGAACAGTCAGTATCATTTACCTGTTACAGCCCCTGTATCTATTAATACTGGAACTAGAAATCTTTGACATCTTATATGCATCAATCCAGTTACTGGCACACTGAATTTTAACCAGCAGCCTTTTTGCTTCATTGGTGTTACTGCTACATGATAAAGCTAGAAATACTGTTTATTTAACGGAGATGAGTACCAGAGTATGCAGCAGCTGAATGGTTAAGCTCTCTACCTCTGGCTTTAATGAATACCTGGCAAAGTGGATCAGTACAAAAGTTGTTCCCACTATCCTACTAGAGATTGGCAGTAGTGTCTCTTTACTATACTAAAGCTAATGTGTAGTCTAAACCGAAGTACATCAGACTTGTTCTTCATGCCAACTCTCATCCAAAAATGCCATTAGGCTATCATACAAACCTACTGATGCTCTAAGCTGCCAGCAGTGAATCTCAGGAGTACCAGGACTCAGCATCTGGGAATGTGTTATTTGTGGGAAGTGACAGGAGTGCTCTTCACAAGGTCCCTGAGCTATGCCCCAGAGCTGGAGCAATGATAAGAGGGTGCTATCTTTTTTCTATTTGCTTGATATTGCATTGTTCGTAGTGTTGGATGGAAAATGGGTTTCTTTGACTATTGAGGTAGATAATGGTACTCTAGTTGACAGTGAATGCACCGAGGACCTGGGATTACAGTGTCAGGTTCCCATTTTTGATTCCTGAAAATGGAAATTGGCAAGGCGGGGATTTCTAAATGCAATAGAACTTGCATCTAAGTGGTGGTGAAGCTTCTGTCTCTTTAGCCCCACTTTTCCACCTACCTGGTGCTGGTGAAAGCCTGAAAAGGAGAAAGGCATATGAGGAATATGCAGCAAGCCTCTCTTCAGCTCCTGAAGAGGCACATGTAAGGTAGAGGAAGGGAAAACGACTGTTATAATACCGCACACACTCCTAACTGATAACAATTCCTTGAGCAATAGCTAGTTTATTTTCATCTTTGATTCTGAAAGGCAAGTCAGGTGAATTTAGTGGCATCAGAATGAGGTGTTACTGGCAGCCCATATTGTGTGCCCGTTGGCATTTACCCCACCTGCAGCTCCCCACACTTCCTAACCTGTGTTTGACCCAGGGTGTAGGTCGACCCTTCATGGTTTTTCCCTGCTAGAATGTGGGGCAAAACTTGTAATATTGAAGGTAAAAATCCATACAGATATATGATGTCAAGTGAAGATAAAGGCCTTGTTAGATGAAATGCAGTTGAAAAAATTTACTTTGAAACACAAAACGTAGAAATACATTGAGCTTATCAAAATAATTTTTCCTTATTTTTCTTTCTAAACCAAGGTCTGTTGAAAACTCTATTGCAATTCTCTTTTAGTTATACAAAGAGGCACCAGTAGAGCCATGCATTTTGCCATGCAGTAGGTGTACATTAACCACAGCCTTCTACTGTGTCACCTGTCGTACTGCCGTCAGGCAGTAGTTTAGCTCTCTGCTCCTTTATGCCCCAGTGAATCTGCCTGTGTCAGGTTTATATGATGCTCATACGATCTAAAGTCAGCCCCTATTTGCTTGTTTCCTCACTGCTTCTTTTCTTTTTCCCTTTAATTAATGAATGGATTTTCTGACAGTAAAAACTACCCAGTCTTCTCACTGTTTGTTTATTAGGACTATGGAAACAAGATGAAATACAAATGAGATTCAGCAGATGCAACCAAAGTTTTTCCTTGAACTTTCCTTTAAAAAAATAAGCAAGATGAAACTCAAATTTAACCCTATATTCCTGTTTATTCCTGCAAAATTCTAAACTCCTCCCAGTTTACAGCTTCTGAAGACAATCCTTATTAGAATATTAGAACATTAGAATATATTAGAATATATTAGAATATTAGAAAATTTTCAGTTGGAAGGGACCTACAACGATCATCAAGTCCAACTGCCTGATCAATTCAGGGCTGACCAAAAGTTAAAGCATGCTATTAAGGGCATTGTCAGAAGGCCTCTTAAACACTGACAGGCTTGGGGCATCGACCACCTCTCTAGGAAGCCTGTTCCAGTGTTCAACCACCCTCTTGGTAAAGAAATGTTTCCTAATGTCAAGTCTAAACCTCCCCTGATGCAGTTTTGAACCATTCCCACACATCCGGTCACTGGATCCCAGGGAAAAGAGATCAGCACCTCCCTCTCCACTTCCCCTCCTCAGGAAGCTGCAGAGAGCGATGAGGTCGCCCCTCAGTCTCCTTTTCTCCAAACTAGACAAACCCCATGTCCTCAGCTGCTCCTCACAGGACATGCCTTCCAGCCCTTCCACCAGCTTTGTTGCCTTCCTCTGGACGCATTCAGGTACATTCACATCCTTCTTAAGTTGTGGGGCCCAGAACTGCACACAGTACTCAAGGCGAGGCCACACCACCACTAAATATAGCGGGATAATCACCTCTTTTGACCGGCTGGCTAAGCTGTGTTTGATGCACCCCAGGATGTGGTTTGCCCTCTTGGCTGCCAGGGCACACTGCTGACTCATGTTGAGCTTACTGTCAACCAGCACCCCAGATTCCTTTCTGCAGGGCTGTTCTCCAGCCACTCCTCTCCCAATTTATACTTTTGTCCAGCGTTGCTCCATCCCAGGTGTAGAATCCAGCATTTGGACTTGTTAAATTTCATCCCATTAATCATTGCCCAATGCTCCCAATCTATCTAGATCCTTCTGCAAAGCCTCTTGTCCCTCAAGAGAGGCAACAGCACCTCCTAGTTTGGTATCATCAGCAAGCTTGCCAAGGGTGCATTCAACTCCTGCATCCAGATCACTGATAAATATATTGAACAGAACTCGCCTTAGAATTGAGCCCTGAGGAACACCACCAGTGACCAGTCGCCAGCCAGATGTAGCCTGGATTCACCACAACCCTTTGAGCCCTGCCCTTCAGCCAGTTCATTACCCAGCACACCATGAACTTGCTCATCTCACAGTTGGACAACTTGTGCAGAAGGATGCTGTGAGGGACAGTATCAAAAGCCTTACTAAAATCCAGCCTTCCCCTCATCCACTAGGTGGGTGACCTTATCCTAGAAGGATATTAGATTAGCTAAACAGGACTTTCCCTTTGTGAACCCATGTTGACTCTGCCTGATGATTATATTATTCTTTAAATGCCTTTCAACAGTACCCAGTATAATCTTCTCCACAATTAGACTAACAGGTCTATTGTTTCCTGGGTCTTCCCTCATGCCCTCCTTGTAAATTGGAATAATGTTGGCTAATTCCAGTCAGCGGGGACCTCCCCAGACTCCCAAGACCTTTGGTAGATGATTGAGAGGAGTCCTGTGGTAACATCATCTAGCTCAGCATCTCATTGGCCAGAATATATTCCTAAGTATAGCCCGAGTGTTCCACAAAATGAAAAATATTTACTAAGAAATGTTTATTAAAAAGAAAAAAAAAATTTCTGTGTCTTTATTTTTTTTTTTACTCAACCAAAATGTCAGTAATGAATGAAATTAATTACTAACTGCCTTGGGTCCTGTTTAAGTCCTATCTTTTTCTGAACTGTTTCTGTTACAGGACAGTTTTTCATGTTTCATACCATCTCTGTTGGCCTTGCTTCTTGGGCTTAGATCCAGGGAAAGACAGCGAAAGCCAGAATGTGGTTTAAGTGAGCTATAGATACCTAAGTCAAAAAATTTAATTCAAAATATCCATATCCCTGTAAACATACAAACTCACTAGGAACCTTGGGTTTTGATGTGCAGTTTTCCAAGATGCTCCCAGCTGGGCACTGAGATGCCTCTGTAGGGGAACTACGGTCTCCCTGGACTTCTGAGACCCAGGCAGAGGGAGTAGCCAGTGCCCACTCCCAAGCAGATCCTGATCTGACTGGAATACTCAGATATGAGCACTAATAGGTATGTGTCCTTTTAGATGTAGCTATTTAGAAAAAAAAAAAAGATTTTAAAAATCCCCGAAGGTTTTCACCTGAAGGTTTTCACCTTAAAAAATCCCATCACAGTAAGTAGTTCTGCCCTTTTATCACATGAGAGAGAAAAACATGACTGGCACATGGTTTTAATTCCCTCCTTAGACTGAAGTGATTTTTATTTACGGCTTCCAGCTTTAGGAGAATGCCTTAAATATCAAGATGGTTTGGAGGGTACCTCTGTTCCTTTTCTTATTAAAATCAGGCAACTCATTGGCAGACAGAGACCATTTAAATGAGGAATGACCATGAATCCAGTGACCCCTAGGGAGTGATATTTCAATAAGCAATTCTTTCTCACACTTCAGGAAGACAAAGATATGTATTTGACTTTACATAGATTTTCAGAAGAAGAAAATCTCAGATAAGTGAAGATGACTATTCTTAGACAAACTTAGATGATTATTTAATAAATGAATGCAATACACAAATACAATTGACATTTTAAAGAATTCTGTGAATGACCTTATCCATCTTTTTCTTTAGTACGAATTAATTTTTTGAAGAAAAAATTATAAAATTCACTACTTAAATGCTGTATGAGCAATTTAACTAAGGAACATTAGTATATTAATTTTCTAATGAATTGTTGCTATAGGGATAAAATTCTGCAGAAAGTTTTCTTCTTTCTGTCCTGTGTGATAAAATACTTTCATTTTCCTTGTCTAGGGCAAAAACATGAAACCAGATTTCTTAATTGCAGAATAATTTATAATTGTGAAATCCTGCCACAGCAAGGTACTTAAGCATCTCAAAAATTTAAATTAATTATGGATTTGGAGGGGTATTTTTGCATGTTTCTTGTTCTGGGTGTTGGTTTGTTTTTTTTTTCCTTAGCAGAAAATGGCTTTCATCTAACAATCTGAACCCAGTGGCACCTCAAATACAGCAAACAAATACAGAATTTCCCCTGGATCAAATGATCCTACTATAACAGCAAAATTTCTCCACACCACGCACAGAGTCACCAGTCCCATCATTACCGACAGTCCTACTTGAATGCCCATCTTCTTGCCAGCATAAAAAAAAAATAGGCAATACGTCACAGGAAATTCAGGATGCTTTGAGTCTACAGAAAAAATGGTTTCTAATACACTGTAGAGTTAATGGGGGACATCCTGACTGCTTTGCCTCTTTTTACATTCATGGGGCTTTAAGTCAAAGTAATACCACTGATTGCAATAGTATTAGTATATCACAAGGAGGGAGGTACTTTTTTAAATTTTAGATGTAAGCCAAAGTACAGGCACTTTTTAATACACAAAAAAGCTGTGCAGAAAATATTGCTATAAAGATGAAGAAAACAAAGTAGAGAAACGTTAAGGATCCCATCACAAGATTAGCCAGTGACAGAATGAGGAAGATGATTCAGCTGTCTTCCCACCCACCAGATTATACATCCACAGCAAACTGGAAAAGCTAAATGGCTGAGGAGCAGCCAGGCTGGCTGTGGGTGGGACACAGGTATGTTTTTTGCAGCTTTGGGCTGAACATACCTGGAACTGAATTTTAGTGGATAGGTCACTTCTGATCTGAGCTAAAATCGATACCATTTTATTTCCGACTATATCATTCTGCTGACTATATCCAAACCCAAACCTCTAACCCCAGGTAACAGCCTTGTTCAAGAAAGCCAGCTAGGTAAAAGGAAAGAAAAAAAAAAGGAAAAAAAAAAAGAGGGGGGGACAGGGAAAAAAGCTTTAAATGCTGTTTTTCTTCCAGCTAGCATACTCAATCCAGGCCACTGTAACTAGTCTCTGTTTTACTGTTGAATTATCTTGTTTCCAGGAAAGAACATTAGTTTTCTGTAATATAATAAGGGGCCTATAACCAGAGTCAGCCGAGCTTTGCAGAGAGGGGAGGCAAACAGATGTGAAGTGTGGCTTGCTCTTCTAGAATTTTTTCTTTAAAGTAGGTGACACTTAAAAATGTATTCTGCACACATCTAGTCCCTAAGAGCAGAGGATGTGCTGAATTTCTGTAGAATTCACAAGTCTTGTCATTATGACAAAAAATATGTACTCTAAGGCTTAGAGCTGATGTGCAAGCCTTCGGGAAGATGGATTCTTCACCATTGCTTATTGCTGGCAGTGAAAAAATCCTTAACTCAGCAAAATTCTTTGAACTGGATGTGTTTGGCATTATAGTTTTCTAAATAATTTGCTAAGTTGTGGCAAAAGTTCTAATATTTCTTCTTTTTGACTATGATGCTGACTAATACAGCTGTTTTCTTTACAGTCTTAGTAGAGCTTCAGAGCAGTGGTCTGGCCTTTATCATGTCTAAGACAAAAATATTTCCATCATACTTTATCAGTATTYGGGATTTTTTACAGAGCACCATATTAATTCTTATTAGCATACATTTTTTAGAAATTAGTTGATTATGTTCTCATTGACAGCTGGTATTTGCATTTGGCTGTGTGATGGTAATTATTGTTTTTTCATGCTTACATGCTAGAAATAATGCTCTAGACTTTGTTAACTTGTCAAAGTAGTGAATATCTACTTAAACTAGGAAAGAAGTAGAACTATATACTTTTAAGTGTATAAGAGTGGTTGGGGGAAAAAAGGCATCTTTAAAAGTAAATACTTACTACAACACAGTGGTGAAACAGCTGTATAAACTGAACTCTGGTTCCTGGCTGTCACACTTCTGTTGAGGAAAAGAGGATTTTTATGCCCTTGCTGGCTTTCTCCACATGGGACATTAAGTGTGGAACATTTAGGAGTGTGGATTTTCTTCTTTTTATCTAACACACAAATTTAAGCAGCTGCTGATGCTACTAAATACAGTATTTACGCTCTTAGATAGAATGTAAACAAGAGTCTATGATCAGGCAGCTAATTTGCAGCTGGGTCTTTGGAACTTGAGTATTCAGGAGAAGAGCTATAAGCAACTGAAGTCTATTGACCATGTTTGAATAGATCCCAGATATCTTTTCTTATTGATTTAATCTAGGACACATACTGCAGTGTTCTTGAAATAAAAGTTTTCTACAAAATTAAATCTCTGAAGGCAAGCTAAAATTCCTGAAGTGAACTGTGCAAATACTTGGGAAGTAAACTATCAGCTATGAATATGTATCAAAATCATAGTGTAGAAGAAATCTGTGTATCTTACTGAAATAATGAAAATATTTACTGCAATAGATTTCATTTGGGTGTGGTGGGTTGACCTTGGCTGGCCACCAGGTGCCCACCAAGCCACTCTACCACTCCCTCTCCATGGGACAGGAGGGAGGAAGTATGATGAAAAACTCGAGGGTTGAGATAAGGTCAGGGAGATCACTTGCCAACTGCTGTCATGGGCAAAACAGAGTCAATCTGAGGTAATTATTTAATTTATTGCCAATTAATTGTAAGAGAGAAGGATAGTGAGAAATAAGAACAAACCTAAAAACATCTTCTCCCTGCCCCTCCCTTCTTCCCAGGCTCAACTTCACTCCCAATTCTTCTTCCTCTTCCTCCCGCGTGGCACAGGGGGATGGGAAACAGCGGGTTGTGGTCAGTCCATAACACTTCGTCTTGCTGCTGCTTCCTCTTCACACTCTTCCCCTGCTCCAGCGTCGGGTCCCTCCCATGGGATACAGTCCTTCACAAACTGCTCCAGTGTGGGTCCTTTCCATGGGGTGCAGTCCTTCAGGAATGGACTGCTCCAGCGTGGGCCCCCGAGGGCCACGTCCTCCCAGAAATCCTGCTCCTGTGTGGGGTCCTCTCCATTGGCTGCATGTTCTGCTAGGAGCCTGCTCCTGCATGGGCTCTTAACGGGCTGCAGCTTCTTTCAGGGCACATCCACCTGTTCCAGCATGGGGTTCTCCATGAGTGGCAGTGTGGATATCTGCTCCACTGTGGACCTCCATAGGCTGTGGGGGAATCTCTGCACTGGTGCCTGGATCACCTCCTCCCCTCCTTCTTCATTGACCTTGATGTCTGCAGGGCTGTTTCTCCCACATTTTCTCACTCCTCTCTCCCAGCTGTTTCACAGCACTTTTACATTTTCTTAAATATGTTATCACAGAGGCACCACCAGCATTGCTGATGGGCTCAGCTTTGGGCAGTGGCAGGTCCATCTTGGAGCCAGCTGAAACTGGCTCTGTCTGACATGGGTGTAGCTTCTGGTGTCTTCTCAGAGAAGCTACCCCTGCAGCCCCCCCCACTACCAAAACCTTGCTATGTAAACCCAATACAGTGGGAAACACTGAATGATAGTGGGCCACCAGAGAGCCAAGTAAAAGGAACTAATTGATATCCTGGCATCTAGAAGCAAAGAAAAAATCAGTAATGCACCAGGAAAGGCAAAGTCTGACCTAATGAATCCTGGAGCATTCCCAGAAGCTGAGATGTGTACTGCTAGCCTGTTGGAAGAAGACATCCACTCTGAATGCAGAGTTTAAGTGACAGAGAGACACGGAGACAAAGAAGACAGAGGCAGAGGCAGAGACAGAGACAAAGACAGACACAGAGACAGACACAGGCTGGAGAAGACCTGATATTTCTCAGGTGTCAAAGGAGAAAGAGATTGCGAGATACCAATAGACAAGTGGTCTATAGGTCATGGGAGAGGTACAATGAGTACTGAGATGTCTGCATTGGTGAGAGGCCATTTGAGTTACACTGCTTGTAAATCCTATTGGATTTAGGAGGATAATGCTCTGAACCTGGAAAACAACAAGTTCACTCTCACAAGCAGTCAGTGTGAACCTGTGTGGGAACAGTCTACAAGATGAAGAAGCAATGAAACTAGGAAAAAGTAAAGCTTAACTCTTAAGAGTGAGTTACCACACTTCATGAGAATGAAATGGAACATGACAGTTTTTCAGTACAAGTTCAGAAGAATAAACATGGAAACTTTAAAACAGGTTTTGAAAATATTTTATTTACTAATCATTTTCATAGTAGTGTGTCCAGCTGATGCTTTTGGACAAAAAATATTATCAAAATATTTTTTTTTTTTCAGGAGTTCTTAATTTTCTGCTGGAGAAAAGAACTAGGATCCTGGGAACTGAGGTTCCACAGTTTCCGACACTTTGAAACCAGATTCAGGCATGTAAGAATTCTAAAGATGAGAAACTGTTCACAGTTATGGCGCAGTTGGATTAGTACTGCTGTAGTCCTACCAACAGAGGACTTCATGTATTAGCAGATGTATTCCAACACTGCCCCATGCAATAGATCACCGCTATTTGTGAACTATTTGACATACAAAAGAGAAAATGTAGTTAATTCATGGTTTGACAGATATTATTTAATCTTCTCACATATTGAATTCCCTCTGTTCAAAGTAGAAATCTTAGAAAATTATTTCTTTCACAAAGGAAATGGTTCACTAACTGAAATAAAAGAGACTGACAAAAGTCTGCCTATGTAGCTATTTTACAACAATCACATGGTGCATTTTCCTAGCTTTTAAATTGGGTGTGCTGTTCCGTATTTCAGACTTTTTAAAAATCCACAAAAAAGTATTTTGATTCATATGTCAAAAAAAAGACTAAGAGGACCAAATTACCCTAGAAGCAAATGGTTGTTAATGAAAGTTGATACAAGCTGACGCACAAATGAAAAAGCAGTAGTCTAACCTTTTAATAATTCTACAGGCTGCATAAGCAGATAAGAAGATTCTACACAGATTCCAGAAATACATCTGGGTATTAAAGCTTTCCAGTATTAAAAGACTTAGTTCTTTTGGTTTTTACCATACTCTTTTATTTGCTTTTGCTAGGTTTACTCTAACAAGCTGTTCTTCTTCAGGTTGTTGTATGATTATGTGGGTACTTAGCCACACTGTTTTGGAATTTTCCTTACTATTTATTAGCTGGAAAAATGCACTTCTATTTCTTTTGCAAACACACACACTTGAAAACAGCTTTTTCTTGAATTTTGTAGTTTTGTCTCTGAAAACTTTCCTACCACATCCTCAGGATGTTTGGCTTTGTGTCCTTCAACACTGAACACTATCTTTGGACTATGTGGCTCTAAAATCAAAGCTTCCTGATTCCTGAAGACATATCACAGGTAATTTCATGGAGAAACACCATATCTGTGTTAGCACTGAGATGCGCCATCTCAATCATTACAAGAGGAAGCACTGTTAAAAGAGCATAAATTTATGGTGCTACTGAGTAGTAGGTTGAGGTTTAAGAAATAAAGAAGGTTTTTATCAGCAAAATACAAATTGTTACATTCATTTTATTTTAATAACTGATCATTTAAAAAAAAACTTCCTGAACCTTAATCTTTCAACAGTCAAAACAACCAAAACACTAACAGTAATAAATGTATGCAATATTCAGATAACATTTTTCCCCTCTCCAAATGCACATCCATGTGCACAATCATTTTGGGGCCATGTTTCTCCTTGTTATAACTGATTTAAAGTCAAAGCAGTTGCATCAAAGACAAATTTTTCACAGTGTGCTCACCTATTGGATGTCACAGTGAACCACTTCAGAACAGTCCCGTTGACTAATTCCACAGATAATCTTCGTATTTAAAATGGTGAAAACACCTTGAATGGCAATGAATCTTAGACCTTATGCAGTATCAGATTCCCAAAGAGATTATCCTCTGGCATACCCTGATGAGTGTTTAGGCTTTATGTGAAAGGGGAAAAAAAATCGCTTCTAGTCTTTTCTCCATTCTTATTTGAGATAAAGTTTAAGATTTGAATGTGTGAAGGTCTTCAGAAGAAGCATTTCTTTAACAAAGGCGATTTAAAAAGAAACAAAGAAGCAAAAGAAAACTCCCTGCTATTTTTCTGATGATGCAGCAATCACAAAAATATCTTCTTCAGAATGTCAAACGATGCACCGTATCTAATTAAGCCCAAACTACCAATAATTACACTGATAAATCAGTCTGATCTTATCAACAAACACCCAGGAGTTCTCATGCTTCTGCAGCACTTAATTCTGCTAAAAGGGAAATTAAAAAATTGTAAAAAACATAATGAAAATGTTAATTTACTGATTTTGTCTATGTAAGTATAGGAGTTCTCCTGGGGCTGCAGTTGAGGATATTCTTATGAATGGTGTAACAGTGTTACCCAAGAAACCATAAATTTACTATTCCTAAGATTACATTAAAGAATAATTATGATTTTGTTTTAAGACCTATTAGTTTTAACAGAAACTTGATCCATGTTATGCTAATTATTGTACACATCCATATTGAGAGACAGTCCCTGCCTGGGGGAACATACAGTCTGAACAAATAAGAGGCACAAGGGATGAAAAATAGGAAAGCATAATTGTTTCCATTTCAGAGAGATGAGTAGGAGATACTTTTAGGTATAAATTTCATTATGTGTTAGCATTCTGGATTTATTGGCTATATTTATGCCACAGTACTGCTGGTAATGGGCAAACTGCTGAGCAACAACTCTTTCCCTAGGGCTGGGCTGAAATTCCTGATTTACCTATAGTGATCCACCTTTGTGATGAGTAAACAAAACAATTTATTTTCCCTTTTGTTACTGAACTTC
This sequence comes from Oceanodroma leucorhoa, assembly GCA_030449065.1. NCBI lineage: Eukaryota > Metazoa > Chordata > Aves > Procellariiformes > Oceanodroma > Oceanodroma leucorhoa. The sequence continues at coordinate 79,660 of JASVER010000228.1, read as the reverse complement.
TAAAATTTGCAGAGACTAGAGATATTATTTTCTCTGTGTTCAAAAAAGGTTTGGTTCTCTCCATGGGAAGTAGGAAATCAATATACCTCTTTCAAAGTAAGTGTTATGAATGATGAGAACACAGTTCTTTTCCTAGAGTCGTACATTTTCCATTTGCTAACTTATCCTACATAGGCAGCAGATTTTTCACTGGATTTTTCTCTTTTTACATTTTCTACAGCATCCCAGAAGAGAGGTAAGTTCAATTAAGTTACTGCGAGGAAGGTAATCACTAACAAAGAAACTAATAGCTTTCAGTATGTCCTTGAGTTGCAATACAAGCCAGAGAGAACTGACACATTTTTAGTGACTTGACCATCTTTGAATACATTTTTCAATTTTACTTTTCTGAATCTTCTGCCCTTTGAAATTTGCTTGTGCAATATTCCCAGAAAGAACCTTGAAAAAGCTTCATATATGAATACTCATGTACAAACACTCTCCAGAAATGCTCTGAAAAGCAGGGGAGCAGGAGCAAGGAGAGGAGCTCTATTGACCTGTGCTGAAGATGAGACAGATGGAAAAAAAACAAAACTGGCATTGCTGAAATATGAGTGGTTTTCATGTGGTGTTTTTTTTTTTTAGAGCTTTATTTCTAAAAGTGAAGCTATATCAAAAATTGAAGCATAGTTCTAACAGTGTACTGAAGTCCAGACCACCTAACTCTGTGTAAACGTGCCTGGGGTAAGAGGTCACCCTAATTTAAGGCAATACCTTGTAAGTTACAACCCAAATTAAAAAAAGGTTATTTTCTTCTGAGGTATGTAAGAGAGAAGAAATGTTTAAAAGTCTTCCTGTGAGCTGAGGGACACATTCTCAGCATGACCTATATTTTTTCAAGAGGCAAAATAAAGATAAAAACAGAGCAGAGCTGAGAGCATTAGCTAGAGCAGCTAGTGGAGTAAGACTGTCAGTAGAATGGCTAACAAAAGCATGTCACATCATTTGGTCCCCTCAGCCTGAATCAGACTTGTTACCCACTGAGACTTAAAATCATGAAATGTAATTGCAGATTACTGTAGGATGGGGAAAGCAATCTGTTAGTCTCACAGCCACATGCCCAGTTGAACAGAGTTTAGATTGTTTTAGCAATGCATCAGGAAAGAGTGATTGTAACCTTATTTACCTATCTTACTAAGTTTTCTCTTCTCCCTTAAATATAAATATTATTTGTTGGCCATTTCATACATGTTAGTGAGTAGGGGAAATCAGAATTTTGAGCACTGGAAAATTATGTTCTCCAGTGAGGAAAGTTAAATCCATTTATGATAAGTGAGGTGGAGAGCTTTGATCTAGTATTTTTTGTACAGAGTCCCTTAAATTGAACGTGACCTTTGTTGCTACCAATCAACTCCTGGCAGAGAACTTATGAAAGTTTAAAAACTAATAAAAAATAAACTATGCTGCACCAATCATGTCAGGGCTGAACATGTGACATTTGAACACAATACAAATTTGTCTTTTTTTATAATGCAAAGAGTTGTGCTAACTCTTAATGAATACAATGGAAAATAACAATCTGGTGACAACGCAACAGTGGCAAGAGATGAAAGATGTTTAATATTTGATTTAATAGTTATGAATCGTTGTTTCTGCTCTATCCACAAGATGTTTAAACTCAGATTTATTTTCAGTCACCTGTAAAGCAATTTCCAATGCTATCAAACAAGCAATAATGCATGTTATTATTTGCATTGCTTGCCAGTGAAGGTCTTGGTGGCAGCTTGTTAGGTATTATAGATGGAAAAATATCTACCTGATGAACCTAGAATCTATTTAGAACTAATAATGGAAATTAACTGGCATTCTCCTTTGCAAAGGACTCATTCTGATGACATAAAGGGCTCAGAAAAATACTACTAAGTTCTTAAATTTGAACGGCAGGTTTCATCAACGATTAAGGAGCATGCACTTATGCCATGGTAGTGGCATCAGGGACACTACATTGGAGCTGCTGTACACAATGAATATAAATTCTAGACAACGACAGAAAATTCTTCTATTGAGATATAGTTTGCAGGCAGAAAAAAGACATGCCTGGAGAACATGACATGTGATATGCTTTGTCTTTGACTCCTTAACTGTGCATTTAATATTTCTTACCCTGAGTGCAGCCTCGTATACAGAATCATTATGTGAATTCCAAATAATTGTGGAGTTGTTTTTGAATTAAATGTGACATAACTGCTGTGTACTGCAAGTTTTAGGTCTTCCATATCTAACTGTTTCATTACAGCTCTTTTCAACACTAGGGATGTAGACTAGTTAGTATGTAGAAGATCTATGTTAAAAAAAAATCTCTTCTGGGACCTAGTTTTTATTAAGTTTTTGTTAAGTGCTCTCCTTCATTCTAGGTAACACTAAATACAACAAACCTTGGTCGTGATACTGGTTTGTTAGGGATTGCAATGAAGAGACATTGATGTCCAAACTTTTTACCTAGAACATATGGGAAAATAATTTGGGGAGGCATTCTCCAGGAAAGGAGATGAACACTTATTTCAAGGAATTGCTTTCAAGGGAAACAGCAAATTCTGCTAACACTTGCATACAAAGTTTAGCTGGCTGTCAAAAAAGTCAACTCAAGGTGAAGTTTGGAATATCTTTTATAGAACATTTTCATTTTAACCAATTTTCTTCAGCTTTTTAATAAAAAAGTTAAAGCTAAAAATGTGTGGCTTAGAGTTTCCCTTCCTTCCTTTCCTTTGGCATTCCTTTTTATGTTTTTTCGCTTGTACTGGTAGTATGGGTCGTAACTGGAAGAGAATAACAAGTTAGGTGAGAAGTGAAACAGAAGAAATACAATGGGAAGACAATTCTTATGTTGTTGCAACAATTGAGTTTTGGCATAGTGGGTGAGGCTTCTATACAACGAAAATCTCAAGCAGCTACTATACATCCTCTGCAACAGCTCCTAGTGTACTCAAGGGTCTATGCATTTTCATATCATAAGCTTGTTCCTAATCCTAATGTTGAGCTCATAGTTGGAAATGAATGCCCATGTATCTCATGACACAAATAACAAGAAACTTACTGAGGTAGTATTTGAAAGTTTACTAGAATCACTCCAATGGAAATAAACCAGCAGATTGGAGGAATCTTTTCATTGGTCCAATAGAGGGAAACAGCAAGAGACAGTTGGAGGCAGTAACTGTCTTCACCAGATCAATTGCAGCTGGAAGAAATGGGAATGCAGAAGTAGTAAGAAGACCCAAATAGCAAAGAAGCTTCTTTTAGCGTGAATTGTGCCTGATGACACGTTCCTTCTGAGTATTACTCCTCATGTCATACTATGTTGAGTTCTTATAGGACCCAGATTAATTATTTGTGATCACTCTTTGGTGTTACTAATAAGCAGCACTTGAGTTACCTTGGGGAAATATGGAATAAGAAGTCTAAATGGTAAGTACCAATTTACTCGAAATGGTCATTCTCTTTTAATTAGAGGTCATCATAGAAATCAACAAATAGAAAGTCTTGGAAATGGAAGTGCACATTGTATTAAAAGAATGTATGTATTAATACGGAATTTGGATTAGTTATGTTTTCAGCAGGGGGTGTAGTGTTTTGTTAATACTAATACAATAAAGAAGTTATCAGTGAAAGCTCAGGTTGATTAAAGAAGGTGACTTGCTTCATCAGCTTTAGCCTATACCTGTCTGTGTAATGGGTGATGCTGTGAATGAGTGTTCAAAGTGTTTGCTGTAAGACTGTGAATTTTTAAAGAAAAAGCTTTTTGCAAACCAAATGGGACCAGTGGTTCCTTTTCTTAGGAAACGTTCCTAGAAATTCTGTGCCTTTTTCTCCTGTGGTCAGGCATACGTAGGTATTCAGACAGTAGAAAACAAGAAATTCACTGTCCCTATGCAGTATTTAATCAAATACTCTAAATAAGTCATAGTTTTGAGATATTACAGTGGAAATTATAAAGTCATCGTAACTCCCTGCACCCAGACATGTAAAATAGGTGTCAGACAATTCTATGTTTAAAATGCCTGTGACTGTATTTTTATATCAATCTGAAAGACTGGATCATTGGTCTGCATTTGTGACAATACCACACGGCTGAAACTAGTCAGAGATGAATCTGAGCCCATCCATGCTCAAGCATTTAGCCAATACAAGTTACTGATCTTCAGCTTTTAGCTGTTAATGAGGTTTCCTCCTTGCAGAGCAGGTTAGCAAGATTGAGTTTTATCCCTAAGCCTGGCTGACACAGATGGCATCAGCACAAGGAATGAACGAACCTGGAACTTACTTGCCTTGAGGCAACACACATCGGAAGGAAAAGGAAAGGGGGCTGAGGAGGCTATGTAATGATACAACATGTATATTTTGTTTGCATGACGTACCAGAGAACTGCTAAGAAGCAACTGGAATTGTACTGTGATTTGGATAAGATGTTTTGTAAGCAACTGTATTTTTCGATTGGGGAAGAACTATTCTGCAATTTGAGTGGGGAAAACATGCTTTTTGTAGAGCATTTCATTTGGGTGTCAGCAATGTTTCTGTAATTGATTTCTTAGTAAGTCATTTCAGCCTTCTGTGAAGTAATTGTTTGGGTGTCTGTTTGTTCTCTCTTACTAATAAGTAAAGTGGTGTTTATATCAGGAAATCCCATCACTACAAGTTTTTGGTACTGGTGCATCGTGTCTGTGCTGCAAGCTGAGAAGCCTGAGTGCAAACTGTCCCTAAATGTTCATATAAAAGGGAGAAGAACCACTGATGTATGGACAGAGCATCACAAGTGTTAATAAACGGGTAGTAACAATCACAGCATAAATAAATTCTAAATGTCTGCTGTTTAGTGTCTTATGTTGGGGGATTGAGACAGTGAAAGACTCTGAAGGAAAGAGTTTAAATGGGAATTGAAGAATTTAAACCAAAGAAACAAAATGCACCTTTTTTAGTCCTTCACTGGTGGAAAGGATTTGCTGTTGTTTAATATCAGCTACGTTACACTTCTTATCCTGTAAAGACAATTGTTTAGTTTTGTATCGGCTGTGTCCTATTGAATACTTCTTGTAGCATCTTAATCTGAGCTAGGTGCACCTAGGGAGCACCATACTGTCCTTTGGTCTGTCTCGTGTTCATGACAGGAACGTTTCGGTGCTTCTGTCTACTGCCGATGTAAACCTTGTTGAAAAGCTGCATTGCTGTTTTCTCTCTGCCATTTGTGAGCGATGTCCAGTCCCTGCAGGTCAGCCTTCCTTGGCACTCTGAACAATGTTCATTGCACAACTAAGTTGGCTCTGGTAAGGGAGAGAAGTTTTAAAAACAACCTTGTCCCAGTTCAAAGTGATGGGGCAGCGCCCTGAGGGGTCTCTGGGAGGAGAGGCATCTGTCTTGGAGCCATCTGGGGAGCAGGATGGTACCGCTACGGCCAGGTGGGTGCCCACCTCGGCACTTGTCAGTGTGTATCTGGTAGCACAGACAGGAATGATCCCACGTTGCTAGGTCCTGCTCAGAAGATCTCTCTTGCAACTCACCGCCGTGGGAAATACAGTTAAAAATGTATTGCCAGTCTAACCTAACGGCTATGTTACTTCTTTGCATCTCTGAAGCCAGTAATGCAACTCTTCTGGAATCCTCAGACTCTCTTCTCCCCCTTACACCTGACTTGTACAGCAGGTAACTAATTTCTAGCAACACAATAATATAAAGATGAAAGAAGTGGTATGAAGTGAAAGAAGCAAATATCAGTGCTTTGGGCTTTTTGTTTCGGAAGGGAGCTTTTAGGTCTAAAAGTGGTTTTCTCCAGTTCATGAACTGGAAGCAATGAGAAAAGAATTCCTAGTAATTACAGTAGAATTCTTGAAAACTTTGATTTATGTTGCTGTGAAGTTATCTGTTTCAATTAGACATTATATATATATAAATCTCTCTATCTATATATATATATAACATCTGCCTATAAATCTATTATTATATATAAATCTACTCTTAATAAATTCACTGCATTTGTATGGCTCATCTCACAGGATAAATCTGAAGCATGTTAAAATATTTTATTTCCATGGTTTAAAGGGCTACAAACTAGAAAGAAAATATTTTGTTTTCTAGCTTTTAATGTAGAAGTTAGTACAGAACTGTATATAAAATTTAAAAAAAAAGAGTGGGAAAATAAGTAACATTTATGCAATTTACTCACTAAACTTGGAAATGTTCCAAGGAGGTCCCTGAAGTATGCTTTACTACAAGGTTCAGAATTTTAACAGGCACGTTAATATAATAAATTCTAATAGCGTTTTAGCTTACATAATGAAAGGCAGTGTGTGGATTACATGTGTTGAGCAGACATTGTTTACCATTTTTAGCAAATAATGGATCTTATTTTATTTGTCACAAACTACTTGCTGTGAGTGTCCTTACTTCCACAAAAATGCTGGTTTTGGAAAGAAAGCCTTCTTAGGAAGTTTCCATTCCTAGCTAGTTCCTGTTCTTGTGCTGAGGCTTGCTATTGTTGTCAGAATAAGAGCATTATCATGACTGGTTAGTCTGGTTAAATACAAGTTTTTTTGTTTTTTTTTTTTTTTCCAGCCTTATTTCTAACACAGATCAGTTCAGTAATCCAGTTCATATCAAGGTCCCAGTAACACTAATGTTATGTTTGCTGCAACTGTACAGCTATAAAGTTATTGTCTCATGAAAGTGCCTTAGGCTACAGATGCTTATATTATATTAAAAAGAAAAAACAAACAACAAAACACCAGAAGTCTTTGCATACTTTTTAAAATGTATTGGCTTGCATTTTTTTTAAGTCAACAGCTTTTTTTAATCAGTAGGACTGTAGTGTTTCTGCATAATAAAGCTGCCATTTCCCCTCCCCCTATATATGATGATTACTTAGACTGAAGAGGCATTCATTGAAGAAATGACGGAAACCAGCCCATTATTTAATGAACCAAATTATACCTTTGAGTTTTGTACTATGAATTGCAGGACTTTCATTAAATATATATAGACAGAGTATATAATTTAGCCTCCTGAACAGAAATACCTTGTAAAGTCAAGCATTTGAATGCTGAGGGCGTAAACAACTCCTTGGATGGGACATATTCTGAGACTGTCAAAAAGAAAATGAAGAAGCTTCAAAACCAGTCAACTGTTTGTCAGCACAAGAGGTCTGTGACATGAGTCTTAAATGTGGCACATTCATGGGGGAAATTCTGATAAAGTATTGCTTAATGTTAACTGTGAGAAAATAAGAATTTTATCCAAGAAAATTGAAACAGCATAACTAAAAAGTGAATGGTGTAGTAAACTTTTCTGAGCAGCTTGATAGTACAGATGAGATTCAGAAGTGAACCTAAACAAAACCAAGCAAGAAAGAACTTCTGTAAACTTATTCTCCCCTCCAGCTTTCTCAGGTCACAGTTTACATTAACCTAGTCCCTTCACTAAATTCATCTTCATCACAGATGTCATGTGCTAGTTATTTCAGGCAGTTCTTGATTGATGCTATTTATAACCTAGCAGAAAGGAAAAGCATAAAGAATAAACATTACACAGAAAAAACCACTTTTGTAAAAGTATCCCTGTAATTCATTTAGTTGCTAACCCTGTGGCTTCCAGTAGTATTGTGCTTTAACCTACAATTGCTTTCTACCTATGTCTCCTATTACTCCCACCTTGCTTCTTTGCTGCTGCTGAGGAAATAAAAGCTGCTTTCACGACTTTGTTAAAGCGTTTGAASTTGTATCATTCTAAGCCAATGATTGTTTTAAAAGATAATACCAAGATCAGGGCAAGGCTTATAAATATCTGCTTTAAATAATGGAATTAGAATACCCCTTCAGACTTCCGATATCCTGGAAGAGTAGTAGTAATAGGCAGAAAACTTTGTAGATTGTTCTTAAACTTTGAATGGAATTATTTTACCTTTGGTCCACAGTAAGGACGCGTGGAAGAAATTAAAAACTAACAAACCAAACAACAAAAGAAAATCCTGACTTTTGGAGGGTTCCTGTTTCTGTAGCTCTTGAAAAGTTATAGTAATAAAAAGTCTCAACGGGAAGCGGGCCTTGAGTTGAATTACCTCATTCCAGTGAGTTTCCAGTGTGTGAGTTAGTGGGCCATAGAGGGATGTGATTTGCAAGGACCGTAGGGGACAGAAGATCCACCTGTTAATGTGAATATGGTTCTGCCATCGTGTTGCCTGTAGTCAGCTGTAAAGAGAATGAACTTGTCTGGGACAGCTCTGTCCTTCCTGAAAATGATTACTAGATTTTAAAAGAACGAGATGTTACCTCATTTATATGAACATCGCTGATACTACACCTCTTTTTTTCTTTAAAATTGGAGTACTTTTGGCTTCTCCAAACTTTAGCTGTAATAAATTCATCAGAAATACATGACAGTAATTATATTGTAGAACAGCAGTTAAACTGACAAAATTTTTCATGTTATATTTCCTTTTTTTCTAGGAGGAGGAAGAAAAGTGAGAAATATTAAGGTTATAGTATTAAATTATATGCCATCCAGTAGCCCACTGGATTTATGAAACAGCCTTTTACTGCCCACATTGATCTTCAGCTTGCTTGTATTAATGAGCAATGCAGCTGGATACTTTTATGCAGTTATGGATACAAATAAATATCATTTGATGTCTGTTCAGTACCTATAGGGTAAAATCAGGGCTAAGCAATATTAAGTAAATAGAACTGTATTTTTTGCAGTCACCATTCAAGTGCATGTGTGGTTCCACGAGAAACCTCTTTGAAAAACAAGTTGCCTTCACAAATGCGGAGGGGGAAAGCCTGGGTAAATGGGAATATTTTGGTTTTATTCTCTTCTCTTAGCAGGATGAGAATGGCTGGATAGCTGCCAAACTGAGCTAAGTAACCATTTGCAGCTGTAATTTAGAACAGCAATCGGAACCTTTGATTTACATAGTCTTAATGATGTTTCACATGTGAGTTTTCAGATTATTTTCTAAAAAAGAGATTCATTTTCAGTAGTTGATTAAAAAAATTCAAGGTTTGCTTATTTACTGCTAAATATAGTTTCTGCAGTAGATGTGCCTGCCTCTTGAAAGCAGTGTTACAACTGTATGTATTTATTTCAATAATTATACACTTGCATATTCCAATTCTAAGTTTAAATTTTCTTGTGTTAGATGCTTATTTACTAGGCAATTGATATTTCTCTCATCATTTGGCTAGAAATTGAAATTAATTTTAAAATGCTGTTGCCAACAACTAAGAAATATCACATACACTGTTGCATGTTCAGAATAAAAGCCATAACATGACCTGTTATTGTGTCATTATGAAGTCTGACAGTAGAAGTTAACTAGGAATAATTCCTTTGATTCTGTATAGAGAATAATGGCTTATTTGTCAATACATATATTGGCAATGATGCTACTGTTTCATAAAAACTTGCTTTTCACTAATGGTTTAAGATGTTTTGAGTGGCAATTCCTTCTCTCTTGAAAAAAAGATAATATTTTCTGTTCATGGAAGTCGTTGTGTGGTTGGGAAACATTAAGATTTAAGGATCCTAGGTATTTCCTGCTTGAAAGACTGCCAAACAGTTCTGAGAGCATACACCATGTGGGGCTGATGCATGGCTCGGTAATATGAATTTCAGCACACCGAGCCACCAATCTAAGAAAGCTGTCTTCCTCAGAGGCCATTCAGCCTTCATAAACATCGATCTGGTATGCTGCAATGCCCACATAACACCTTCAGTAGGAATACATGAATAACAACAGCCTTACTATATTTGCTTTAAATCACTATAATCTACTATATCTGCCTTTAAGTTGAATGTCTTGATCAAGCCTTTATGATACATTGTTTTTATAATTATAAACTACTAAAGTAGATGGTCACTCTTACATGCAGTATGACATAATAACTGATGTTGCAGAATATTTTATTTAATTTTAATAAATTATTTAATGTTTTATTTAATATCCCTTTAGTTAGCCATGAATTTAGTTAACATTCCCTCTTTCTCTGGAATATGTCACTCACGGAGGACATCAGCTCCGGTGCAGGCACGTCCCGCAGCGGAGCCGAGGGTCGCGGCGTACAGCGGCGACTCCTGAACCGGGGAACCCACGGCGGCGCGCAGAGGCCGCCGGGAGCCGGCAGCTCCCAAGAGGGCGGCTGACGAGGCGTGGGCGGGGCCAGGAGTAACGGCGGCCACTCCCCGCTCCCACTACAGCAGCCCCGGGGAGCGCGGCCAACGGGACGGGCAGACGGGGCCTGGGGCATCAGCCCGAGCGGGAGGGCCGCAGAGAGGGCGCCTCTTCGAAGGAGGGGCATTCCACGGGCCGGGGCGGGCTCGGCGTACACACAGCCCAGCAACTGGGCACCGTTCTGTGACCATCTGCACAGGGCAAGGGCACTCATCCCTCCTGACCCTCGGGGCAGAATGGTGGGCACTCGCCTGAGAGCAAAGGCTGCGGCTCCGGCTGGGACTCTGCACCATCTACCCCGGCGGTGGCAGACTCATCCACCCAGGCGGAGCTGCTGAAAGGAGAGGCTGCAGGGCAGAGCTCAGACTGCAGGCAGTGAGTGCCTAGACCTCTCCCCTGGGGCAGGGACAGGCGGCAGACCTGCCTGCACAAGGTGTGCCCAGGGGAGGACCCCCTGCAGCAGGTGGCTGAGCTGCAGGAGGTGGTGAGAAGGCTGCATAACATCAGGGAGGCTCAAAAGGAGTTAGACAGCCTGTTCCATGCACAGTCTGCAGTGGACCCGCAGCTCATGGCCAGACAGCCAAAAACTCCCCCACTGGCACACGCACAAGGAAGCCAATAATGCAGAAGAATGGACGGTTGCAATGGCAAGGACCAGGAAGAGACTTCGCCCGAAGCCTGACGTGCCCTTGCAGAAGCGCTTCACCGCTCTGCCGGCTGTAGAGGACAGACCCATCACACCAGGAGAGATGCTGAAGCTGAGCAAGGCAGCCCGATTTGCCCCCCGTATAACAACCAGTGCAACTAAGAAAAGGCGATGGGTAATAGCAGTAGGCGACTCTCTTCTGAGAGGTACGGAGGCACCCATTTGCTGACCAGATGCACTCTCTAGAAAGGTGTGCTGCTTACCAGGGCTCGTATCAGGGATGTCACCAAGAGGCTACGAAGCCTCGTTTGGTCCACTGACAATTATCCACTTCTGCTGTTTCAAGTGGGCACCAGTGATACAGCCAGGAGCAGTCTGAGGACTATCAAGAAGGATTACAGAGCCCTGGGAGCGGCGGTAAGGGATTCTGAAGTGCAGGTGTGTTTTTCATCAATCCTCCCAGTCAAAGGGAAGGAGTTTGAAAGGGCGAGTGAAAGGGGTGTTGAATCTGGCGAGTCAACAAATGGTTACGGGACTGGTGCCACAGCCAAGGGTTCGGCTACTTAGACCATGGGACTTGCTTTGAGAAACCTGGCCTACTGGGGGCTGGTGGGGTCCATCTGTCAAAGAAGGGGAGGAGCATCTTTGGTCACAGGCTTGCCAAGCTGGTGAAGAGGGCTTTAAACTAAAGTTGCCGGGGGAGGGAAACCTCAATCCATCCCACTCCTACCAGTTTGATGCCAGTGCCAGCAATAGATACCCAGAGCCTGGAGAAGGATTACAGGTCAGCAGGAGAGCATCTGAGGAGAGGCACAAAGGAACCCCAGCCAGTAGGACAGCTTCACCGGGGGCCCAACTTTCTTCAGGCTAAACAACCCCAGTTCACTTTTTTATTACATAACTAAACATACCTGCTCCAAGGACTTAAGGGCATGGATCCTACAAACCTTTACACTTTCATATAACTGTACTTGCAGTACTAGTCCAGTGGAAGTAAATAATACTGCCTTTAGCAGTAAAATTCCAAAAAGGTTAGAGCTTTTGAAAATGAAACCCCAGTTTCATGTTATAATTTTTTTCTTTATAGTCTGATATCACTTAGCAATTTAGATAGTCTAGTTTTAGTCTGTTAGGTATCTTCATGTTCTGTTTCACCTCTGTCTTCCACTGAATCTTGCACTATTTGGCCTGCAAGTCATCTAGATTTTTCACTGAGGAAATGAACTACTGGTGTAACTATGTAATTTATGTTACCTGAGTTCTGTAGAGGACAGTGCAGTTAGGAGCAGATATACAGTGATAGGGTTAATTATAAATATACAGAATTGGCTACTAGAGAATGGGCATTTCAGGGAAAACTTATTTTCAGTATTTGCCATTCGAAGAAAATTACTTTTTACTTGGTGTACAAGGAGAATTTTGTGATAAGGAAATAAGACAATGTGAGAATATAGATTGTGGCAACAATGTCCCCTGAAATGAAGGGAAATTTGAAACAGGAGGAAATTTCTGACTAAATGAATCATTATGAAAAATGCAATTTAATTACTGGTCAACATATATTTTGTGCAAGTTTGAATTCATTGGTAGCTTTTGCTGAACTTCAGGCATGGGTTGCCTCTGTGGTCTCCACCACACTAAGTGATGTAAGTAGAGGAGATAGAAAGTAAAGAAATCTCATGGCTAATTGCAGATCCTTTGTTCAAACAAAGGAGTTGACTGGACATGTGACATGCTTATTTCATGGCTATGTCTACAAAGGTACCAATACTTTGTGCACTGTAAGATGACTTTTGTTGATCCTCAAGCTACAGGGAATTCAAGTACTAAGACATCTCCAGCACCATGCTACATTTTACATGATGAAAAAGCTGAGGCCACAAAAGTTTTAAGGTTTTATGTTCAAGGGTCACTTATGCTCTGCAGTCACTCAAGAAAAACTATTCCTGAATACTTGTGAGTATGSATGTTTTTAAGGTATATCTGTAATACACATTGAAGTGTACTATAGAGGCACCTGAGCAGACTGTTTGGGTGTGGAAGGCATTCACTGTGTGACAGCACTCTCTGTGAATCATATCTGTCAAGATGATATACCTTACCATACTAGAATGAGCCTTTTCATTTTCTGAATAAACTTAATCTACATTGTTTAAATTAATAGACAAAGTATTTTGTCCCAGGGAGTTAATTATCAATCGAATTTTCTTTAAAACTTACACTCTATCTTAATTTGCAAGTGTAGACAAGGTGGTGGGAATACCAATTTATATTCTGTGTTCATAAGCATGAATAGGAGATGATGTCATGTGATGTCAGCTAATAAACTATTTTTAACTTTCAAACGGCAAGGAGTCTTAGCCACATGAAGTGAAATGTGAAATACATGGTTTTCAATTTTAGCATCTACTCTTAAAATTTTTTCATGCATCCCAAATTAAACATAATAGTAACCACATGACTGTAAAATAAAACTTTTTTTTGTATTCCTTTAATAGCCATACCTATAATCTAGGAATATTATTTTAGGATGATATTTCATTCAGTGTGACAGAACTGAAATGTCTGAGTATGCCTGCTTTTACATGACAAGTGAAAACAAACTAAGAATGTAATGACTTATCTGGAGACTGATTTCCTAAAATTTTCTTGTTCTCTCTTAGTTTTGTTAAAAAGTTGTTTAACTTGTCTAACTCAGCCCCACAGCTTGTCTAACTCAGGCCTAGCGAGGGTAGTTTTTTTATTGCATATGTTTGTGTTTGGTTTTTTTTAACAAACATAATTTTTAAATATTTTAGATTTTTAGCTTTATTCTTTCAGCAACTATGGAAAAGTCAGTATTTGATATTCTGTATGTTTGTAGGGTAAAAGCCAAACCGTGCATTTCAATTTTTCTTAAAAAAAAAACCAACAAAAAGCCAAAACCACTATTGGGATGTAAAACAGAAGACAGATTTCTTAAATGATCAGATATCCTTAATATGTGATCTCTTGGCCAAGACTTTTAAAATCACATTTGAAAATACAGTTAAGTACTATTGTAAGTAAAACTTCTGGAAAGACAAAACCCTACTGCTTTTTGTATGCACCCATTGCAATCTTAAAATCCTTGGTATTAGAGTAGTTAGGGAGCGGAAAAAATTAAGTGATTTTTGTTTTATTGCTATCAGTGTACAACTTATATAATTTTTTAATATAAAAATAAATCCTAGAGGAACATCTTAAAACTGGAAACTTACAATAACATCTACATGCCAGTCTATCTAGGCTATCATATGATTGAACAGGGCACAATTTAGCATCTGTCATCAGTAATAGTAATGACAAGGGACACCTATAAATATTCTTAGACATTTACTATTATCTAAAGACTTGTCGTTCTTGTGGACTTTCATCTCTACAAGGCTAATTACAGTCTGAATTTAGAGTTAGTTAGGTTTTCTTGAATAGTTTTTAAATAAAAAGCTCAGAGAAAATAAATTTCCAAGTTAGGTTATTTATCTGACATGTCAGAAGAAGTGAGTGGCATTTACATGACATTACATACAATAACTTAGATCTTGCCTGAATATAATAATTTCTATTTTATTTCAATGACTCTCTGATTTTATTTTCAACATTATTTTAATATTAAAAATGGAAAAAAAACCCAAAACAACCAAACCCACACATAATTATATAATAAAAATGAATTAAATTGCACTGAAGGTAGTATTCAAAAGTTCTTTGAGAAAAGACTTTAAGGTTAACTGTCTGCTCACACAAAGGTAATATGCTTGTTGGTCATAACCCTGAAATGTGAATAAGGGCTTTTTATCAGATTTGCTGTGTAACCATATGAAGATAATAAAGAAAACTAACACAATGTATTCTATGGTGTGTAAATTAATAACTGTATTCAGTGCTAGTCTGATAGAATATTTTTGAGAATTTAGTGTTCATTTAAATATTCAAAGTAAGACCTGTCATGCTTTTTTCTTTTTCATTTTTTTGTTTGTTTTTTATAATTTTGTTTTTAACCAAACACAATAAAAACTCCTTTGAACACAAAAAAACACTTCTTTGTGGTAGATGCATAAAGGTATATCTGTTCCCTTCAGGGAAATATTGTCATCTGTTAATCTAATTCAGAGGAGGAAAAAGAATTTTGGCTTACTTCTGCAGTAACACAAGTCTCAAATCAGAAATGTCAAATATTTTGCGTTGCCTTAACCATACTAGAGCGTCTCCTTACAGCTTTTTGTTCAAGACCTAGAAATGGTAGATAATGTGACACAATGGACAGAAAGGGAAAAAAAATTATGTATTTGTCTGAGGAATGTTAAAATATTATTACGCAAACACACTGTTCCCTCTAAGCTGCTTTCCAAAAGGCCTCTTATCACTGAGAGCACTGAGACAGTGTAAAACATGTCAGCTCACCTGTGAAGGCAGCTATGTGGGATCCAAAGCTCCTTTCACACTGACCAATGACACAGTCAATAAAGATGATAAAGTGAGAAAGGGATAAAATTATTTTCTATTTGACTGTCAACAAATATGATGTTCTTGAAGTTATTTTTAAAAGACTCTGTCTCCACTACTTATGGAGTAGCTCTATGATAAAAAAGGACAGAAATATGATGTCTGTAAGATAGGAATTTAATTCCTTCTTAAAATACGTTAAAGCATTTTTGATCACTTTCTATGTCAATTCTAAAAAAAAACCCTCAATCTTCTGAATTAAGTTAAAAAATGTAATTTGACAGGCAGTATGAAATAGAAGAGTGGAAGAGAAAATGGTTTATGTCAACTGATAATGGGGTACAAGGCTTTCACTTAACCTTTTGGACTCAAATCTGGGTGAGGCCAGGATTAATAAACAGGATGCAAGTTCATCTTGATTTCCCACAGTAGAAGCCTGAAAAGAGTGGTATTTGTATAGCAATCTAGACTAATACCTTTCTCCTGGACTAACTATTCACAGAGCTCTCTTCACCTGGGTGAATAAGGTACAACTCAGACAAATATTTTAATGGTTGTAAGTTCTGCCTGGGGAACAAAATCAAGATCAGTCCCTACTCTACTCAAATGCAGAAAAGAAAGCCATTTGCAGGCTGGAATCTGGGGAAGCAAAACAGCCCAAGAGCCAAGAGCTAAGTTCTGGAGTTAACCTGTCATCTTGCAGTGAAAAAATGCCTCTGGAGCCTTTCCTTTCTCCATGAGAGGTGGATTGGAGATAGTTCAACACCTTGCTTTATTGTCTGCTGCATCAATTGACCATTTCATTGGAAGCCTAAAAAAGGATTTGCTGGCCCTAGGTCTCATGTCTGTGTTGCACATTTTGAAGAGACCTAATTTTGGAACTGAAAGAGGAGATGTGGGAAGCGGAGTTTGAAGCCTCAGTCTGAGGCTGAGAGATGCTTCAATAGAACATTTTCAAAAAGCAAGAATGAAAGGCATAATGTTAAAAAGGACCGATGCTTTTGAAATTTGTTCAAGAAAATTCAAATGCATTCTCAAACTGTAATTTGCTTTTCTATAGTTTGTGGATGCTTCCCCCCACCAACCTGAGAGAAAATTCAATCTGTGAGAGATACACTTCTGGTCAGGTTCTGGGACCCTGCCATGGCCTGGTCCAGCATACTCTGGAAGTGGTTGTTAATGTTAAGAAAGAGATGCATAAAATTAATCCAAGCTGAGAATGCACATGACTTCTGCTTTTAGAAAAATTTTAAAAACATATCCATAAAATGTTACACCAGAGAACTTTGTTGAACTTTGTCACATACATGTGTCTGGTGATGGCTAATGAAAAAATAATATAGTTGATGATAAAATCATGGCATCATGCCTGCTTTTTTTTTTATTTTTTTTTTCCTCCTGTGTCCACAGAGCAACTACAGGGTCTTCACTCAGCTTCCTGTGTACATAACAGCTTTGAAACCGTGTTCTTAGAAAGGTAATGTGCTAAACTAAAAGATAAGTTTTGAAAAGCATTTTGAGGTAACAGAGTATTTTGAACATGAAAGGTATAATGAAGAAAACAATTTCCACTGGGGTCTATAAAGTCTTTGAACAACAGAGGCAAAACAGATACGTTTTTGCATTTGATCACAAGATGAAAGTTTATCAGGAAAAAAAAAAAGTTTTTTTCAATTAAGAACTCCAGTGAGATGCTTCTTTCAGAGAAATAACTAGCTCCTAAATAGTATCAGGTAAGCTGCTATAAATTGCTTCAGGGAAAATTATAATATGATACATAGAAACTTTACTCCAGGGCACCATAATAATGGTGCTGATTTGTGAGCTTCTCATTTTACCATCTGCTTCTGGATTAAACCTTGAGTTGGTTTATTCTGCATGAAATCCTCAGTCTTTCATGTATTTTCATTAAATCTATGTTAAATTTGTCTGAGTGTCCCAGGCATATACAATTTTCATTAAGGTCTTAATGGTTATTGGTAGAGTTAGTGAGATACTATGAAAAGCCACTACTCTCAGAAATATTGAATTTTATATATAATATATAATATATTATATAATAATATATTATTACTCAATCATGACATCATGACTGAATCATTCAATTTTGGAATATGTTTGGTATCATCAATCCATTCTATCCTGAGTTGCACTATAGGCTGAAGAAATCTGGGAAAGGGGTAAGCAAAGGAAGATTCAAATAGGGCATGAGAGTGAGTCCAGTGTGTTGAAACAAGCCGCTGGACAAGACATGCAGCTGTGTGGTCTCAGTGAATTTATGTTGCTTGTGGAAAAAGCTTCATACAAGCAACTGCAGATGTTTATGCTAGGAAGGTAGTAGACATAAAATTATGACATGATTTTACTGCCTGGTATCTTACTTTGCAAAAAGTTTCCCTTGTAGACAAGCCCTCAGTGAGATTCTCCTATAGGTCTCAAGTCCTCAAATGGGACATGACCGAAATGAAAGGATTATCTTGAGGAAGTGAAAGATGGATTTTTTCTTCGTTCTATGCAGAATTTTTGTAGAAAAGCTACTTTTAATGGGTCATGCTCTTGTTTAAAATGTGTGTGCCTACTTGTAGCTCTCTCTATGTAGTTCCTTACAACAAGTTCCTCTAATGCATGTAATATAGGCTATCTGGAAATGGTTGAATAGGTGGGATTTGTGACTGATGAATAGCATGCTCTTCTGAACTCACAGTATATAAAGATCCAATACTGTTGTACAAGTTTCCTATGCCTGATATGCTTCCCTTTAAAATAAATTCAAAATACATGAAGTAATTCTAAAGAGTGGTGAGGAAGGATTCAAAATGATGTTTATTAAGACTTTTGCTTTGTGAAAACATTTTGGAGACAATCAAATAGATCTTAATTTCTCTAGTCAGTTTACATTTGCCTGTTTAATTTTCCCTAAACTGAAACATTTTTCATATATCACTCAACACTGATCACCAGCCTTCCTACAGCATGTGTCTTTATGAAAGTATTGAACAGAGGAACAATCAGCAGGGTCACGTAAACTGACAATAGTTGGTTGTTACTATTAACAGAGAAGGCAAAGAACACCCTGTTGACTTACAGCAGTTAATCAAGCTACAGTCTGTTGGCTGAAAGTGGTTGTTTTGTAATTTTGTCATGCATATTGTACTCCAAACTTTTGTAATCAAACTTAATTTTCAGTGATTTATGATAGTTACATTCAATTCTAGTATGTTATTTTCTAGCAGAAAACAAGGTACAGTAAAGTAGTTCAGTTTTGTTTTGCTTTAAGACAGGACTGAATTTAAATAATGAATTCAATAGAATGTAGTGTGTCCAGGTTTTTTTTGAAAACACAACTTCAAGGTATAAGTTAAAAATTCTGTCAGGCCCCCCTATTGACTTCTACAGTTAAAAAATAGAGTTGTACCTAACAACAAGGGTATAAGATTGAGTCAAGTAAAATCTTCTAGGCTACTCTTACTACATCATTATTTCTCACTTTGCTCATCTTGTTACAAAGGCCACATGAGTGAAAAGGTGAAACTTTCAAATTTTTAAGAAATAAAGCACATGTTTTTCAGATATATTAGTTCCTATTATTTTTTGAAAATACCTATTGACACTAAACATAAAATATACCTGTTCTTCCTACGTAGATCCATTAATTACTGTTTCTGTGTCATTTTTAGTCTGTTACTAATTTTCCCTTTAGCAAAACATCTCAGTTGCATTGAGTCAATTCCACAGAAGTCCATTGATAGCTATATTGGTGTAAATACTCTGTCATTACAAATTAGAAGATTATTTACTAGGTATCCATAAAGTTAAATATCTCCAAACACACTTGTCCTCTTTTTTCTTTACTTTAGCTTACATAGTCTGTAACTACTCTGATTTTATTATTCTTCATATTCCTATTAAAAAAACCCCTAAGGCTTAGGCTGCTCTCCAGGTTTCACTGGCAACAGTTTACTTGTTCCTTCACAGCTTCTATTTTCATAATAGTCCTTTGTTTTTTTTCAAGCACATTTTTATTTTGTCTGTGTACTTATTCCTCTTCCCTTCTACTGGCAGTCCCTCCATGTTTTAAACTCTTTACCAATGCCAGCTGTTCCTTCTGTGAGGACACTTATCTGTGTAGACCCTAGCTCCTTTAAAGCTATTTCTTATTCTTCACAAAACCAAAATCCTGTCTCATTTATGCTGCACCCAATCTTCTTATATTTCACTAAGGCAAAAAAACATATAAATGGTATCCCTAGTCCTGATACATCTCAAGGTTCATGTGTATGAAACACTCTTTGTGGTGATGTTACATTGGAGATCAGTCACTCCTCTCCCAGGCACCTTCATCAGTCTTGCATAAAACAGACCGTGATAGTGTTGGTGGCACGAAAGAAATACAACCAGCATACAAATAAGGAATAAATTGTCTCCTGAACTTAGATTTCTCGCACTCCCCTGAATCCCCTCCACCAAGAGAAGAAATCTGAAATACTCCAGAAAGGAAGTGTTGGGACACCACAGTCCTTAATGATGATGAGCTTGCCATTTGAAGATAACCAAATAAGAAGGCAAACCCTGTCTTGGATCTATGGTAACCAACTACTTTGCATATACTTAATTGACCTGAGCATCACAATCTCAGTAATAATGAGTGCCACTTTATAATCGGGCAAGAGCAGAAAACAGAGAGAAGTACATATGGGGGCAACTCAACTAGGACCTCACTCAGCAATAATCAGGAAGCAATGCCCGTGAGCAGCAGTAGTACTGAAAGAGGCTCATGGGAAACCTACTATGCTAATTATTTTCTCACGGTTTTGTTTGGGTGGGTTCCCCCATCCTCATGTCTATGTACCTGGAGCAGGTAAGGAGAGTGATGTATGTCAAACCACATTTTCACAACTCTGTCTCTGTCAGATTGTCTCTCTCTGTCTTTCTCAGCCTGGTACAGCCTGGAAGATAATGCAAGAAAAGTATCTCCCATTATAGAAAAGTTAGAAACAGTTAGCATTCTCTCATCCACATTTCACACACCATGATCTCTCCTCACTTTTGCAATAGAAAAGAACCCAGAATATGTTTCAGGACTTTTTATGATAGGTTTTTTGATGAGAAGTCACTGAAATATGACAACAGATCACTGTTGTCATTTTTCAATGATTTGGCCAAGGGGATTGAGTGCACCCTCAGTAAGTTTGCAGATGACACCAAGTTGGGCAGGAGTGTTGATCTGCCTGAGGGTAGGAAGGCTCTGCAGAGGGATCTGGACAGGTTGGATTGATGGGCCGAGGCCAATTGCATGAGGTTCAACAAGGCCAAGTGCCGGGTCCTGCACTTGGGTCACAATAGCCCCAGGCAACGCTACAAGCTTGGGGAAGAGTGGCTGGAAASCTGCCTGGCGGAAAAGGATCTGGGGGTGCTGGTCGACAGCCAGCTGAACATGAGCCGGCAGTGTGCCCAGGTGGCCAAGAAGGCCAACAGCATCCTGGCCTGTATCAGAAATAGTGTGGCCCGTAGGCAGAGGGAGGTGATGGTGCCCCCTGTACTCGGCACTGGTGAGGCTGCACCTCGAATACTGTGTTCAGTTTTGGGCCCCTCACTACAAGAAGGACATTGAGGTGTTGGAGTGTGTCCAGAGAAGGGCAACGAGGCAGGTGAAGGGTCTGGAGAACAGGTCTTATGAGGAGCGGCTGAGGGAGCTGTGGTTGTTTAGCCTGGAGAAGAGGAGGCTGAGGGGAGACCTTATCAGTCTCTACAACTACCTGAAAGGAGGCTGTAGAGAGGTGGGTGTCGGTCTCTTCTCCCAAGTAACAAGCAATAGGATGAGAGGAAATGGCCTCAAGTTGCGCCAGGGGAGGTTTAGATTGGATATTAGGAAAAATTTCTTCACCGAAAGGGTAGTCAAGCATTGGAACAGGCTGCCCAGGGAAGTGGTGGAGTCACCATCCCTGGAGGTATTTAAAAGACGTGTAGATGTGTCACTTTGGGACATGGTTTAGTGGGCATGGTGCTATTGGGTCGATGGTTGGACTTGATGATCTTAGAGGTCCTTTCCAACCTTAATGATTCTATGATTCTATGATTCAATGTTTATACAGTGAAATATACATTTGAGTACTAGCTTTAAGAAAAGTGAACTTCTACGTCGTCAGCCTTCACATTTTTTTATGTATATTGTTTTATTGGCATTCATCTGTTTGTTGACATGTTCATGGAATAAGCTTTAAGAAATTTGTTTCACACTCTCTGGAAACTCACTGAAGAAATAGTTTTCTGAATCTTGAATTATGTGAAAATACATTTCTTACAAAAAATTCTCATCATATAATTTACTTCTCATGTGAGGGGAAGAAGAAAAAAATGCTCCATTTCAACAAAGATCAATTTGTAAGCTTTAGATCAGCAGTTTCTAATTCATGGGTCAACTACCAGCATACCTTTGCTTTGTTTGAGTTCAGGTTCATACTGGAACAAATTACTATTATTCTTGCTATATATTGATTGGAATTCTTTAAGATAGTATTGGTCACCAAACCAACTATACTTCAAAAGAAGTTGTGTAAGCTGCCTACAGCTGATAATGCTGCACAGACAATAACTTTACTATGATTTCATTAGTCAATTAGTTGTGAACTAAAAGTAGAAACCACGAAGCAAAAGCTAAGCAAGAAAACTTAGTTTTGAAGTGCTTTGCAGAAGTAAACAGGCTTCAACTGTTGACAAGTATCTGTGGATTTGAGTACGGGAAGTAAGGAAAGACTACAGGGAGAGTTCAGCTGCTGCTCCTGGAAACCTAAAAAGTCAGTAAAATGAATTTACCACTGCTACAGCAAATTAGAATAGAAAGACATTTGTGTGGAAGATTGAGGGATGCATGACTAACTGGGAAGACTTGCATAAAAAAAGGTCTCTCAGGTCTCTCTTGAGCAGATGCAGTCTACTAGGTGCTTGGGAAGTAATAAGTTTCTAAACTGAAGCTGACACGATTAATAAGATCAACTCTAAAGGAAGAAATTATGGAAGAAGTTTGAAAAGACTCCTTTAATAAGAAGGGGGTGAATATACTAAAAAAATGGAACTTGAACTATTGATGAAAGATGTCACCAATTTTCATAGAGGTAATAAGGATATGAAGAAATGGCAGCTGCGATTTAACACGGGTAGATATTGCTCAGAAATAATGACTTTAAAGTTGGCAAAGCAACATTGTAAAACACAGATTTTAAGGAAAGATCAAGGCATGGCTTAAGTGCATCTTTTTGGAGAGAAGTGTAAATGAGTTTCTACTAAGGTACTAGTCTAGACTCCTGAGATAAGAACTGGATATGGATAGAGATGTCAATTTAGTTATTAGAATAATAAACTCTACAGAGGATTGGGTTATTATGAAGAGATTTTGATTTACTAGATACAGGCTGGAGAACAAATACTACCAGCAGGTGGAACCCTGGCATTCATAATACCCAATAAATGTTTCATCCCTCATTAATCAAATGGTAAACTATGGTGGTATTTTGTGTCTGATTCTGGTAAACAGTGATGAATGCTGGACCACAGGAGACAAGTCTTAAGCAATAATGAGATGATAGTGCATATATAAAATGTAACATAAACAAAAATTAACCTTTAGGTTAAGATCTTAATTTTTCAGGTGAGAGGTTTAAATAAATAGAAGGTTTATATGATTAGGACAGATGGTGCTCTCCTGACTGTACAGTGAGTTAATCAGACAGGAGATAACTCCAATGTGGAAACTCTGTACTGTTAGAACACTAGTCCTGGAACAAAGAGACACTTTAGAAGACTAAACCTTGGTGGTTAGTGCTACAATATGAAGAATATTACGACCAGCAAAAGACAAAACAAAGGGTTTAGCAGAGCTTTCCTGAGAAGCCATACTTTCATAGTTGTCATGTAGCTCAACATTTATACCACTTTTAAGCATAATAAAGAATGTTAAAAGCTTAAAAAAAGTAGTCAAGGGTTTTAATGAGAAGTGGGCAAATACTCCCAAATACAGGGCTTCCAAAAACCCCATCACTAAACTATTCAATATCCACAATCAATCTGTTAGTATAGAAAGTAGTGAAATAACTTTCCTTAATTCTTCGAGGAAATGGGGTTTATTTCAGAAGTCAGATTCAGTGACATACCTTCTGCAGTCCACTTTTGAATAACTGCTCTTAGAATGCCTTCCTGTTACCAAAATATTTTAGAAATAGTGTTCACCTTATTTTCCTCTTTTTTTGACTCCCTAGCAGGACTAGCCTGCCAGTTCATCATTGTCTCATTCTCCAGTTCCCCTCTGTGTGCAATAATTGAGATTCATGGCGAAGTCAAAGGGAGAAGCTAGACTAATTTATTGAATATAATTCTGCAAAGATGCCTGAAAGGAATTATATTCATTATTTCAGTGTGGACTCTAAAGCATAATTATTTCTGCTTGCCTCTGTACTTTCAAAATCATGGTAGACTGTACACTGAAATTACCAATCAATGTAACTGAATACTTATGGCATTATCCTTTCATGATCTTATACAAAAAGTAATGTGAGAAGCAGTGATATCTCAATTCAAGTGTGGGCAGCTTATGTCCTGATAGGCAATTTAAATAACTTTAATAACATTTACATTTAATAAAGTTTAGACATACTACAAAAAAGAACCCATCTTCATTTTAAATTAATTTCATATCCTGGAACTAATAAAATTTAATTAGCCTAAACATTAGTCCTTAAAATACATTACAAATTAAATGCTTGAAACTGGTAGAAACAGGAATTTTAGTAATTAAATTTAACTTTAGAATTGTAACTCAAATATTAATGTCAGCATTTCAGTTGCTGCATATTTGCCTGAGGGATTTTTTTATGGAATTCCACTGAAAATTCATAATTTAACAAGCACTTAAATTAAAAAGTGACTGTAAAAGTTATGCATTTTAAGTGAGTAAACATATTCCCAGAATAAAGACGGTCCTTTGTTTGCCCCTTAGGGGAACTAACACCAAAGGTTACAAAAACTGCCTGCTTAATATGAGAGATGTAAATTAATTTGGGAATTGTTTCAATGGACACTCATCTTTTATTTTACTTCAGCAAATGCAGGTTTGTAAAACTTGAATATTTTTGCTATAGTAGACTGCTCTTGATGAAGGCTTTGTCAAGAAAGAGTTTTGTAGGCCAGCGTGCATTTTTTTTGCCAAGGTAAGAGAGTACCCAAACCCATGACTAGTCAAGCACTTGCTTGATTCAGGAGGTTGTGGTGACAAGTCAGGAAAAGTATAGCCTAGAACCTCCATCCTTGCTGACCATCAGGTTAATGGGCTTTCAGGGAGAATGGCGAGCAAGATTTTCTCTGAAAATCTACTAGTTTACTAATTTAACTAAATATGCACATGGCCAGAAGGAGAAATGGACTTACTGCATATTATTGCAAGCCTCAGTTTTCATCAGCTGCATTTTCTACTAAAGCCTGGAACCTTCCCACTAATCTTAACATGGCTTTTTATCAGTGTGTTGAATAATCAAGTATCTATTGCTTCTAATGTGTTCCACGAAGAAGAAAATGGCCTAGTGTTAGAGACCATACATCTTTGTTTTTCCTTTTCCACACATTGTATCTGTACAGGATTTCTGAGAAAGCAGGACTGTCTCCCCTTTCTTCATCAAAGATAAGGGACAAATGGAAGCCTGTTTTTTGGAGGTGGGGTTAATTGGTTGGTTTTCTTTTTTTTTTTTTTTCTCTCCCCCACCCCCGTCAAATTTCGCTGAAAGCAAAGAGTCATATTAAAGCATTGACAAGGAACACGGGAAATGAGACTCTAGTGTAGACTTCTACTTTAAACTTTGTAAATTAAAAAAGATCACATTACTGAAAAAGTAAACTGCTATCTTTTTCGACTTCTAGTCTTATTTAAAGAGCCTTGTGAATGTTTAAAATAATAAGTGAGATATAAAAGAGTTTCAGAGACAATGTTGCTGCATGTAGAGCTAGAGATTTACTCACCCTTTGGGAGAAAGACAGGGCTGAGAAGACAGCACTTGGATGTGTCAGAACATGTAGCGGAAGTATCAGGCTCCAGGCAGCAGTACCTGCCCTTGCACAAGATCCTGTGCCTTTGGCATCAAAGGACTGAAGAAAAACTGTGGTGTTCAAAGCATTTACAGACAACTTGTAGCCCCAAATCTTTGTGGTACAGTAGCTGCACCCCACAGATGCAGAATACAGAGAGGTTAGAGCCTGAGGATAGGAGGTTGAAAGATTTCCAGGGTATGTAGGAGCGGCTGTCTCTGGGCAATATTGGAATTTTGGAGTGCAACTCTTCTTTTTAAAGGAAATTGCTATTTTTGATATAACAGATGACTACATGATGTTTATTTCTCCTCTTCAGCTCTCAGTGGTGTAAGTTAAGAATACTTGATACACTTAAATTAGAAGAGAAACAGTGAAGTATAATAGTAAAAATCTGGAATATTTTATTATATACATGGTAACCATTCTAAATAAAACTCAGGATAAATCATATATTATGCTGCCTGAACAGGGTTGTCCAAATCATTAAGATCTTCACCACCACTTGGTTTGAGTTCTGTTTCCACCTGTAGAGTTGGGGCACTTGTAATCAATTAATTAAAGTGTTGTATAAAATGCTTTGTCACTGTATCAGGTTTGTTTTATCCTGCAGGTATTAATAGATGCTTTTCCTTAGTTAAATTTACTTCAGCTGGGCTTTTCATGTTTTGAAAACTCAGTGCCTCAATTTATGTGGAATTTACTACATGTTGTCACATATCTGTCAGATTAGGGACAAAGTCAGTTTTTATACTTGAGTGATCATCTTTTCAGGTAGAATCAATTTGATTAGATAAATTAGATAAACAGATTAGATAAATCTAGGGGAACTAATTCTTCTAGTACCTGAATAAGGAAGTTTGGAGCAACAGAAAATCCCCTGAAGTACAATGAAGAAAACAGGTGTCCTTGGGAGAAGCTCTTTTGAAGGATTAGTGGAATGGAACAGTCAGCCTTCAACAGTAGGAAGGCTTAGAGGAGCTTGTTTTTATAGTTTGGAAATACGTTTAATTTTAGCAACAGCAAAGTTAAAAAAACCCAATGAATCAACCAAAAAAACCCACCCCAAAACAAACAAACAAAACAAATCTTGAAAAGGAAAACTGGAGGAGAGTGAAGCAGAAAATATTCTGTGGAAAGACAGCAAGTCTGGATTTAGGAGTCTTCAGCATGGACCAAATGAGCTCTCCAAAACAGTAAAGAAACTAGAGTGGGACTGAAAGATATTGGCACACGTGGCCCCTTTCCAGAGAAGGTGTCACAGTCAGCATGAGAACAGGAAGGTGTTATACAGTAGAGAACTGTACTATGTATTGTACTATGATCAGCTTCAGTCACTAATCATCACCCTGCATGCACACTCATTAGGGGAAGACCAGCACTGTAGTCTCGTGACTCTTTGACAGGACGTGTTTGAACATCGTTTGGCACTAAAATTACTTGGAACATCTCCTTTAAAATAAATGTGTTTGGAGCTTCATGTACAAATCTGACAATGAAAAACACAGACAAAAATTCCTCTCTTTCACATAATACCTCACATACTCTCAAACAGAAGAATTGAGGTTAAGGTTAAGAGGCTATAAAAATAACAGTTTTCCTGGAAAAAAAGATGAGCTAGCTAAGCTCCTAACTACAACGGTTCCTTTTCAGCTACCATACATGCTTCTACCACAAAGTCAGCAGTGCCCATGATTGATGGCTTTGTCATGATCTTACTAAATATGAACTGTGTGTTCTGTGCTACTGTCTATTGTGCTAAGTGCTGAACAGATAAAAGCAAGATCCAGACAGACAGTGACGCCCAGAACATTCACAGTATTAAAAAAAAAGAGATCTGGACTAAGGATTTTTCTGTGTGGCAGACAAACAGAGCAGCATAACTTCACCAGTAAAGTTAAAAAGATAAAAAATGATTGAAACAAATAAAATCTTAACACTGTATACATCCCAAATCTGCATGTCTTATTTTACTCAGGTTTTGGATATTGTTTTGGTTTTGGCTGGGATAGAGTTAATTTTTCTTCATAGTAGCTTGTATGTATGGTGCTATGTTTTGGATTTGTGATGAAAACCGTATTGATAACACAGGGATGTTTTTTTGTTATTGCTGAGTGGTGCTTTACACAGAGTCAAGGTCTTTTCTGCTTCTCACACCACACCACTAGTGAGTAGGTTGGCGGTACACAAGAAGTTGGAGGGGACACAGTTGGGACAGCTGACCCCAACTGACCAAAGGGATATTCCATACCATATGACGTCATGCTCAGCAGTAGAATCTGGGGGAAGAAGGAGGAGTTTCAGAGTTACGGCACTTGTCTTCCCCAGTAACCACTACGCATGATGAAGCCCTGCTTTTCTGGAAAGGGCTGAACAGCTGCCTGCCGATGGGTAGTGGTGAATGAATTCCTTATTTGGCTTTGCTTGCATGCACAGCTTTACATATTGAACTGCCTTTATCTGAGCCTATGAGTTGTCCCACTTTTACCCTTCCAATTCTTTACCCTATACCACTGAAGAGGAGTGAGCGGCAGCTTTGTGGGGGGCTTAGCTGTCTACCAGGGTTAAACCACAACAGATATTAAAAAAATACACATATAGCTTTTAATTTTCAAGGGTTGGGTTATTTTTCTTTCAGATGGTGAAATACTTTATAGCTAGAAAAAAAGTTTAAACCTCTGAAATCAAAAGATCTAGTCTTTAATAGTAAAATTGAGGTTTCATATGCACACACAGACATTCATGTCACTGAAAACTGATTCTTTTTTTTAGTTGGTTCATCTATTTCAATTTCAAATTATATGGGTCTCATTAATGCTAGAAGAGTTGTTCTAGGAATTGTCCTGTGAATCTTACATATCTGTTACATATCTTTAGGAGGCCGCTGCTAAATGAAGTGGAACTTCTGTCATGCCCAGACAATGTCAAAAGGGCAAAAGTTGATTTATATTTGGAAAAGATAATCTGTGTAAGATATCAGTTCAAAGAAATATTATTTAAAATTATCCTGGTGGATAGCCTGAGTAGAGAAGAGAAACATATTTTTACAGTTCATTTTTGCTCTTTCAGCTTGAAATTGAGGTCTAGAAATCATGTCTTATAAGAAAAATACTGAGAATTGCTTAGTACCCGGGAAAGAAAGCTACAGAGGAAATTGATAATAGAGGTAAGTTATCAAACATGAAAAAAGCCAGTGTGTGAAAAAATAACAACTACAATTATCAATGTCCACTATTGACAGGACAAGAAGTAACAAGTCTAAATTCTAGTAAAATTCAGGTCAGGTCTAAGGGAAGTGTTTTTATACACTAATTAAATACTAAGTAAATTGCCTAAGAAGGGTGCAGAATTGATTACTAAAAGTTGGATAAACCAGATGCAATTTTCTCAGGGACAGCTTAGAAAAAGACTAGTCTGTCTTGAAACATTTGAAGCATAGACAAGGTCTGTTTTCTATACTTTTGCAGATATGAACTTTGAGGTAGTAATAACACAGTCCTTAGTGTCAAGACAATTTTTTTTCTCAACTTTAGCATCAATTTATCTACCAACAAGAACTACATTGACAGCAATTGTTTTCATAGGTGAAAATGCCATTAATGCTTCCTCCAATATAGGAATTGACATTTCAGAAAAGAAGCCATTTGACTCCATGTTGCTGAGGTAAAATAATATCCTAAGCATTCCTTCCAAAAGAGAAATTGGATAATATCATCATTTTGTAATRTTTACTAAGGTATTTTATATGTCAGTTGTGATTGATCCTGCTCATATTACCTGCTAGAGTTTCACGTCAGCTAATGCCTGACAGCTAGTGTCTAGCTGGGAAAGGTATTCACCTGAAAAGCTGAACATGCAGTGAGACAGAAGCCAAAGTGATGAACAGACGAGTACAGCCGTTGCAGTAGTAGAACAAAAATACAGCTTTTATGTGGTGCTGGAGACAAAAGCTCATTTGCTGACATTAACTATATAAACCGTGTTCCATATTTCTTGAGCTGTTGATGATTTCTCTCTTTCTCTTTTTTTTTTTTTTTAATAAAATACAACGTTCCTATGGTCCTGTTGCATGTAATTTGTTCCAAGCATATAATGTCCAGAATAACCCCAAACCCTGTTTATTGTTTTACATTTAATGTTTTAGGAACAGCATTGACTTCTGAAAGTCCTTTACCTTGTTGTTAGATTACCTTTAATCTCAGTAATTTTAATTACCAATAATTTTGTTAAACATTAATTTTTATTAGAGGACAATTAATTTATATGATGCAAAGCTATCTGGAAGAATAATAGGCTAAGTACCTTGCAATTAAACATGATTTCACATCTTGAATATCAAAGAGAATAAAGAAAGGTGACGTGTGTATACAGAAACTCACACAGATTTCATAACTAACAGAAGGAATTTAAGTCCATGTTCAGGCAGAGACTTACAGCACCGCTATCGTTGTGTCTATGGGTAACAGCAAAGTGGGGGAAGCAATCTATGTGCACAGGACAAGGCTGCCATTTAAGGAGACTTCTACAGGCTGGAGGAACTGGCTGGCAGGAGGCACATTAAGGTCTGTAGCGGCAGATGCAAAATATTGTGCCTGAAATGGAATAATCCTGTACAACAGCTGAGCAGAAGAGGACCAGGGTCCTGATGGACAAAAAGGTGGACATGAGTTCGGCAGTGCTGCCATGTGTCTAAAAAGTCACCTGCTTACCAAACTGCACCAACAAGAGCATAGCCAGAGGATCAAGAGATGTGATTACTCCCCATACTAACTACTTGGATTGTGCACCTTGAATATTGTGTCCCGTTTGGGACTTCCCAAAGGAAGAGAGACATTGATAAACTGCAGCAGTTTCTGAAGAGTGCTCCCCAGACGATCATGGGCTGGAACACTTGGGCTGTGAGGAGAGGGAGCAGGGCCCTTCTAGCCTGGAGAAGGCAGTATTGGAAAGACATCACCATCTTCATCCACCTGTTGGTGGATTATAAAGAAAATAAAGCTATTTTTTTTCCAGCGGTGCACAGTGAAGGAATGATGAGAGACGACATAATCAAAATTCAACAAGGCCCTGAGCAAAATGAAAAAACCCTCAGGTTATCACTAACTGCTGGAAGTGGGACCAGGTGACCTTTAAAAGTTTTTCCTGATCTGAATTATTCTGTGCACTTAAAATGTCACAGTGGAGTCATATGTGTGCTAGTAGATGACTGTTGTGATTTAACCCAGCAGGCACCTAAGCACCACACAGCTGCTCGCTCACTCCATGCCCCAGTGGGATGGGGGAGAGAAAATCAGAAGAGTAAAAATGAGAACACTTACGGGTTGAGATAAGAACAGTTTAGTAATTGAAATAAAATAATATACTACTAAAAATAATAATAATAATATGTAATGAGAAGTAGGATAACAAAAAGAGAGAGTAATAAAACCCAAGAAAGACAATGATGCAAATGGAAAAAAAGCCCAAAACCAGTTGCTCACCACCTGTGGACCAATGCCCAGCCAGTCCCTGAGCAGCGGCCCCCCGGCTAGCTTTTTCCTAGTTTATATTGAGCATGACGTCCTATGGTATGGAATATCCCATTGGCCAGTTTGGGTCAGTTGTCCTGGCTGTGACCCCTTCCCAGCTTCGTGTATCTTCAGCCTTCTTAGTCGGTAGAGCATGAGAAGCTGAGAAGGCCTTGACTCTGTGTAAGCACTTCTCGGCCATAATGAAAACATCTCTATATTATCAAGGCTGTTTTCAGCACAAATCCAAAACATAGCCCCATACAAGCTACTATGAACAAAATTAACTTTATCCCAGCCAAAACCAGCACAATGACCAAGTTCACAAGTGTACAAACACATTCAAATAAGAGAAATAAGTCAGTAAAGATGAATAAGTTAAAATGTTTTTAATCATTCGCTATTAGTTACGGTTAATTATGATCAGCTCTTAGAATATGAAAGAAGCTTTAAATCAGTTTAAATCTTTAAGAGCAAAAAACGTTAGGGATTATTTTTTCTGCTTGCAGTGTTTTCAGAAATGCAAAAAAGATTTAAAAAATAAACCCACAATCTATATTGTTGCAGCTGAACTTCCTTGATTCATGGAAGTAATTGAGTTCTTTTTTTTTTAATTAAGCTAAATATATTTTTTTCCACATCTGCATTGGCATCTCCGTCCTATAAATTTTTTTTTTTCTTCAGTGGCAGTGATGTATTTCCAAACCGCTTTGCTGGCATTATTTTAAAAATTAATAATATTTTGCTGCTATAGTTTCCAGCTAACTTTCTTTGCTCACTATCTATGAGCTGCTAGACTGAAAATTACAATTTTAGTCAATGAATAGTTTATTGCAAAAGGTGCTAAATTCATTGAATCATTTCTTTGAATTTAGGAAGTTCACAAATATTACGGATTCCTTTAATGTATATTACAATTATTCACTGTTCTTTAAACATAGCAGATTCTGCAACTAAAGTCACACACATAAAGCAATAAATTGAAGTGCACTGTTACATTATGCTGCCTATTCTACATGTAAAATAGAATAATCAAAGAAGTATAGTTCATAATTTGTTTAGATATATTAAAATAAGCTGCAGTTCTCTACCATTTTTAAGATTGAGGTGAAATACACTCTATATTACTTCCCAGAGTGGCAGTACTGTTGTTCCCATCAGAGAACAAAGGTGTTGATGGGAGTTTAGTATAAGCTAGAATGATATATTCCCAGCTATGGCGCTTAAGCCTAATTACGCAAACAGCGTTTACCAAACATACCTAATAAATATGTTACTGGTTCTGTCTTCTTGTGGCTTCAGTAGCCTATTCCTAGACGATATGAGTCCCATTAAAGCTGTCACACACACTTTGAACTTACTGGTTTTGTTGCAGGTTTTGTGATCTTTCATGAGTCAAATGAGCAAAGATACATGACTGCACATGTGCATTTTTAGTCCACGTTAAGTAAATGTGTTTGCCCCCACATTTGCACTTTCTTGAGAGTGCATAAGGAATCTTTGAATTTCAGTTGATATGATCTAAATAGAATCATAGAATCATAGAATCATTAAGGTTGGAAAAGACCTCTAAGATCATCGTGTCCAACCATCAACCCAGTACCCATGCCCACTAAACCATGTCCCGAAGCACCACATCCACACGTTTTTTGAACACCTCCAGGGATGGTGACTCCACCACTTCCCTGGGCAGCCTGTCCCAATGCCTGACTACCCTTTCAGTGAAGAAATTTTTCCTAATATCCAATC